>JAXGFW010000335.1:0-25000 GCA_034376525.1 Nicotiana benthamiana | reverse complement strand
CTTGACATGTCACTACGCCTCTGCCTCGAAGGCGGCATCCGTAAAATGGTCAAGTTGCGATGTCGCGTTTCCATGCGCCCTAGTGCGATTGGCATGCCGAGCCCACAAATTGATAAATTATCGGCGAGCGCGGCTTGTAGTTATTTGTCAATGCTTTTGCCCGCGAAAATACATAAGATCAAAAGAGGAATGTCACGTAAAATGGATAAATGAGCGTAAATGTACGTCGTTTTAAGGTTTTACACTTTGGGACCAAAATCGGAAGGAGGAAAGGTAATAAGGGAATTTAGAGTGCAAGGAATGTCGGATGCCATCATACCAGCACTAACGCACCGGATCCCATCAGAATTCCTAAGGTAAGCGTGCTTGGGCGAGAGTAGTACTAGAATGGGTGACCCCCTGGGAAGTCCTCGTGTTGCATCCCTCTTTTGTGCAAAATTAATATCTTATTTCAGTAATAAATCGGCGGTAGATATAATAAGTTTATTAGGGAATTTAGAGTGCAAGGAATGTCGGATGCGATCATACCTGCACTAATGCACCGGATACCACCAGAACTCCGAAGTCAAGCGCGCTTGGGCGAGAGTAGTACTAGGATGGGTGACCCCCTAGGAAGTCCTCGTGTTGCATATCTCTTTTTGGAAAAATTAATCTTATTTCTGTAATAAATCGGCGGTAGATATAATAAGTTTATATGGGAATTAGAGTGCAAGGAATGTCGGATGCGATCATACCAGCACTAACACACCAGATCCCATCAGAACTCCGAAGTTAAGCATGCTTGGGCGAGAGTAGTACTAGGATGGGTGACCCCTTGGGAAGTCCTCGTCTTGCATCCCTCTTTTTGGCTTAACTCCGTTGTACTTGACATGTCACTACGCCTCTGCCTCGAAGGCGGCATCCGTAATACGGTCTAGTTGCGATGTTGCCGTTCCATGAGGCCTAGTGCGATAGGCATGCCGAGCTCTCAAATTGAAATATTATCGGCAAGCGCGGCTTGTTGTTATCGGTCAACGCTTTTGCCCGCGAAAATACATAAGATCAAAAGAGAAATGTCGCGTAAAACGGATAAATGGGCGTAAATGTTTGTCGTTTTAAGGTTTTACACTTTGGGACAAAATTGGAAGGAGGAAAGGTAATAATGGAAATTAGAATGCAAGGAATGTCAGATGCCATCATACCAGCACTAACGCACCGGATACCATCAGAACTCCGAAGATAAGCGTGCTTGGGCGAGAGTAGTACTAGGATGGGTGACCCCGTGGGAAGTCCTCGTGTTGCATCCCTCTTTTTGGCAAAATTAATATCTTACTTCTTTAATAAATTGACGATCGATATAATGATTTGATAAGGGAATTTAGAGTGCAAGGAATGTCGGATGCGATCATACAAACACTAATGCACCGGATCCAATCAGAACTTCGAAGTTAAGCGTGCTTGGGCGAGTGTAGTGCTAGGATGGGTGACCCCCTGGGAATTCCACGTGTTGCATCGCTCTTTTTGGCTTAGCACCGTTGCACTTGACATGTCACTACGCCTCTGCCTCGAAGGCGGCATCCGTAATATGGTCTAGTTGCGATGTCGCGTTTCCATGCGCCCTAGGCATGCCGAGCCCTCAAATTGATAAATTATCGGTGAGCGCGGTTTGTTGTTATTGGTCAACGCTTTTGCCTGCGAAAATACATAAGATCAAAAGAGGAATGTCACGTAAAACGGATAAATGAGCATAAATGTACGTCGTTTTAAGGTTTTACACTTTGGGACCAAAACCGGAAGGAGGAAAGGTAATAAGCGTGCTTGGGCGAGAGTAGTACTAGGATGGGTGACCCCCTGGGAAGTCCTCGTGTTGCATCCCTCTTTTTGGCTTAGCACCGTTGCACTTGACATGTCACTACGCCTCTGCCTCGAAGGCGGCATCCGTAATATGGTCAAGTTGCGATGCCGGGTTTCCATGCGCCCTAGTGCGATAGGCATTCCGAGCCCTCAAATTGATAAATTATCGGCGAGCGCGGCTTGTTGTTATTGGTCAACGCTTTTGCCCGCGAAATTACATAAGATCAAAAGAGGAATGTCACGTAAAATGGATAAATGAGCGTAAATGTAAGTCGTTTTAAGGTTTTACACTTTGGGACCAAAATCAGAAGGAGGAAAGGTAATAAGGGAATTTAGAGTGCAAGGAATGTCGGATGCCATCATACCAGCACAAACGCACCTGATCCCATCAGAATTCCTAAGGTAAGCGTGCTTGGGCGAGAGTAGTACTAGAATGGGTGACCCCCTGGGAAGTCCTCGTGTTGCATCCCTCTTTTGTGCAAAATTAATATCTTACTTCAGTAATAAATCGGCGGTAGATATAATAAGTTCATAAGGGAATTTAGAGTGCAAGGAATGTCGGATGCGATCATACCTGCACTAATGCACCGGATCCCATCAGAACTCCGAAGTCAAGCGTGCTTGGGCGAGAGTAGTACTAGGATGGGTGACCCCCTAGGACGTCCTCGTGTTGCATTCCTCTTTTTGGCAAAATTAATATCTTATTTCTGTAATAAATCGGCGGTATATATAATAAGTTTATATGGGAATTAGACTGCAAGGAATGTCGGATGCGATCATACCAGCACTAACGCACCGGATCCCATCAGAACTCCGAAGTTAAGCGTGCTTGGGTGAGAGTAGTACTAGGATGGGTGATCCCTTGGGAAGTCCTCGTGTTGCATCCCTCTTTTTGGCTTAACTCCGTTGTACTTGACATGTCACTACGCCTCTGCCTCGAAGGCGGCATCCGTAATATGGTCTAGTTGCGATGTCGCCGTTCCATGCGGCTTAGTGCGATAGGCATGCCGAGCCCTCAAATTGAAATATTATCGGCAATCGCGGCTTCTTGTTATTGGGCAACGCTTTTGCCCGCGAAAATACATAAGATCAAAAGAGAAATGTCGCGTAAAACGGATAAATGAGCGTAAATGTACGTCATTTTAAGGTTTTACACTTTGGGACCAAAATCGGAAGGAGGAAAGGTTATAATGGAAATTAGAATGCATGGAATGTCAGATGCCATCATACCAGCACAAACGCAGCGGATACCATCAGAACTCCGAAGATAAGCGTGCTTGGGCGAGAGTAGTACTAGGATGGGTGATCCCCTTGGAAGTCCTCGTGTTGCATCCCTCTTTTTGGCTTAGCACCGTTGCACTTGACATGTCACTACGCCTCTGCCTCGAAGGCGGCATCCGTAATATGGTCTAGTTGCGATGTCGCATTTCCATGCGCCCTAGTGCGATAGACATGCCGAGCCCTCAAATTGATAAATTATCGGCGAGCGCGGCTTTTTGATATTGGTCAATGCTTTTGCCCGCGAAAATACATAAGATCAAAAGAGGAATGTCGCGTAAAACGGATAAATGAGCGTAAATGTACGTCGTTTTAAGGTCTTACACTTTGGGACCAAAATAGGAAGGAGGAAAGGTAATAAGGGAATTTAGAATGCAAGGAATGTCGGATGCCGTCATACCAGCACTAACGCACCGGATCCCATCAGAACTTCTAAGGTAAGCGTGCTCGGGCGAGAGTAGTACTATAATGGGTGACCCCCTAGGAAGTCCTCGTGTTGCATCCCTCTTTTGTGCAAAATTAATATCATATTTCTGTAATAAATTGGGGGTAGATATAATAAGTTCATAAGGGAATTTAGAGTGCAACGAATGTCGGATGCAATCATACCTGCACTAATGCACCAGATCCCATCAGAACACCGAAGTCAAGCGTGCTTGGGCGAGAGTAGTACTAGGATGGGTGACCCCCTAGGAAGTCCTCGTGTTGCATTCCTCTTTTTGGAAAAATTAATATCTTATTTCTGTAATAAATCGGCGGTAGATATAATAAGTTTATATGGGAATTAGAGTGCAATTAATGTCGGATGCGATCATACCAGCACAAACGCACCGGATCCCATCAAAATTCCGAAGCTAAGCGTGCTTGGGCGAGAGTAGTAGTAGGATGGGTGACCCTCTGGGAAGTCCTCGTGTTGCATTCCTCTTTTTGGCTTAACAACGTTGCACTTGACATGTCACTACGCCTCTGCCTCGAAGGCGGTATCCGTAATACGGTCTAGTTGCGATGTCGCTGTTCCATGCGGCCTAGTGCGATAGGCATGCCGAGCCCTCTAATTGAGATATTATCTGCGAGCGCAGCTTGTTGTTATTGGTCAACGCTTTTGCCCGCGAAAATACATAATTTCAAAAGAGGAATGTCGCGTAAAACGCATAAATGAGCGTAAATATACGTCGTTTTAAGGTTTTACACTTTTGGACAAAAATCGGAAGGAGGAAAGGTAATAATGGAAATTAGAATGCAAGGAATGTCAGATGCCATCATACCAGCACTAACGCACCGGATCCCATCAGAACTCCGAAGCTAAGCGTGCGTGGGCGAGAGTAGTACTAGGATGGGTGACCCCCTGGGAAGTCCTCGGTTGCATCCCACTTTTTGGGTTAACACCGTTGTACTTGAAGTGTCACTACGCCTCTGCCTCGAAGGCGGCATCCGCAATACGGTCTAGTTGCGATGTCGCCGTTCCATGCGGCCTAGTGCGATAGGCATGCCGAGCCCTCAAATTGATATATTATCGGCGGGTACGGTTTGTTGTTATTGGTCAACGCTTTTGCCCGCGAAAATACATAAGATCAAAAGAGGAATGTCGCGTAAAACGGATAAATGAGCGTAAATGTACGTCTTTTTAAGGTTTTACACTTTGGGAACAAAATCGGAAGGAGGAAAGGTAATAATGGAAATTAGAATGCAAGGAATGTCGGATGCGATCATACCAGCACAAACGCACCGGATCCCATCAGAACTCCGAAGCTAAGCATGCGTGGGTGAGAATAGTACTCGGATGGGTGACCCTCTTGGAAGTCCTCGTGTTACAACCCTCTTTTTGGCTAAACACTGTTGCACTTGACACGTCACTACGCCTCTGCCTCGAAGGCTGCATCCGTAATAAGGTCAAGTTGCGATGTCGCCGTTCCATGCGGCCTAGTGCGATAGGCATGCCGAGCCCTCTAATTGTGATATTATTGGCGAGCGCGGCTTGTTGTTATTGGTCAACGCTTTTTCCCGCGAAAATACATAAAATCAAAAGAGGAATGTCGCATAAAATGGATAAATGAGCGTAAATGTACGTCGTTTTAAGGTTTTACACTTTGGGACCATAATCGGAAGGAGGAAAGGCAATAAGGGAATTTAGAATGCAAGGAATGTCGGATGCGATCATACCAGCACTAACGCACCGGATCCCATTAGAACTCCGAAATTAAGCGTGCTTGTGTGAGAGTAGTACTAGGATGGGTGACCCTCTAGGAAGTCCTCGTGTTGCATCCCTCTTTTTTGCAAAATTAATGTCTTACTTCTGTAATAAATCACCGGTCAATATAATAACTTGATAAGGGAATTTAGAGTGCAAGGAATGTCGGATGCGATCATACTAGCACTAACGCACCGGTTCCCATCAGAACTCCGAAGTTAAGCGTGCTTGGGCGAGAGTAGTACTAGGATGGGTGACCTCCTAGGAAGTCCTCGTGTTGCATCGCTCTTTTTGGCTTAACACCGTTGCACTTGGCATGTCACTACGCCTCTGCCTTGAAGGCGGCATCCGCAATATGGTCTTGTTGCGATGTCGCCGTTCCATGCGGCCTATTGCGATAGGCATGCCAAGCCCTCTAATAGTCATATTATCGGCGTGCGCGGCTTGTTGTTATTGGTCAATGCTTTTGCCCGCGAAAATACATAAGATCAAAAGAGGAATATCGCGTAAAATGGATAAATGAGCGTAAATGTACGTCGTTTTAAGGTTTTACACTTTGGGACCAAAATCGGAAGGAGGAAAGGTAATAATGGAAACTAGAATGCAAGGAATGTCGGATGCGATCATACCAGCACTAACGCACCGGATCCCATCAGAACTCCGAAGTTAAGCGTGCTTGGGCGAGAGTAGTACTAGGATGGGTGACCCCCTGGGAAGTCCTCGTGTTGCATCCCTCTTTTTGGCAAAATTAATATCTTATTTCTGTAATAAATCGGCGGTAGATATAATAAGTTTTTATGGGAAATTAGAGTGCAAGGAATGTCGGATGCGATCATACCTGCACTAACTCACCGGATCCCATCAGAACTCCGAAGTCAAGCGTGCTTGGGCGAGAGTAGTACTAGGATGGGTGACCCACTGGGAAGTCCTCGTGTTGCATCCCTCTTTTTGGCTCAACACCGTTGCACTTGACATGTCACTACGCCTCTACCTCGAAGGCGGCATCCGAAATATGGTCTAGTTGCGATGTCGCCGTTCCATGCGGCCTAGTGCGATAGGCATGCCGAGCCCTCTAATTGTGATATTATCGGCGAGCGCGGCTTGTTGTTATTGGTCAACGCTTTTGCCCGTGAAAATACATAAGATCAAAAGAGGAATGTCGCGTATAACGGATAAATGTGCGTAAATGTACGTCGTTTTAAGGTTTTACGCTTTGGGACCAAAATCGGAAGGAGGAAAGGTATTAATGGAAATTAAAATGCAAAAATGTCGGATGCGATAATACCAGCACAAACGCACCGGATCCCATCAGAACTTCGAAGCTAAGCGTGCTTGGGCGAGAGTAGTACTAGGATGGGTGACCCCCTAGGAAGTCCTCGTGTTCCATCCCTCTTTTTGGCAAAATTAATATCTTATTTCTTTAATAAATCGGCGGTAGATATAATAAGTTAATATGGGAATTTAGAGTGTAAGGAATGTCGGATGCGATCATACCAGCACTAACTCACCGGATCCCATCAGAACTCCGGTGTTAAGCGTGCTTGGGCGAGATTAGTACTAGGATGGGTGACACCCTGGGAAGTCCTCGTGTTGCATCCCTCTTTTTGGCTTAACACCCTTGTAATTGACATGTCACTACGCCTCTGCCTCGAAGGCGGCATCCGTAATACGGTCTAGTTGAGATGTCGCCGTTCCATGCGGCCTGGTGCGATAGGCATGCCGAGCCCTCAAAGTGATATATTATCGGCGAGCGCGGCTTGTTGTTATTGGTCAACGCTTTTGCCCGCGAAAATACATATGATCAAAAGAGGAATGTCGCGTAAAATGGATAAATGAGCGTAAATGTACGTCGTTTTAAGGTTTTACACTTTGGGACCAAAATAGGAAGGAGGAAAGGTAATAATGGAAATTAGAATGCAAGGAATGTCGGATGCAATCATACCAGCACTAACGCACCGGATCCCATCAGAACTCCGAAGCTAAGCGTGCGTGGGCGAGAGTAGTACTAGGATGGGTTACCCCCTGGGAAGTCCTCGTGTAGCATCCCTATTTTTGGCTTAACACTGTTGCACTTGACACGTCACTACGCCTCTGCCTCGAAGGCGGCGTCCGTAATAAGGTCAAGTTGCGATGTCGCCGTTCCATGCGGCCTAGTACGATAGGCATGCCGAGCCCTCTAATTGTGATATTATCGGCGAGCACGGCTTGTTGTTATTGGTCAATGCTTTTGCCCGCGAAAATACATAAAATCAAAAGAGGAATGTCGCGTAAAACGGATAAATGAGCGTAAATGTACGTTGTTTTAAGGTTTTATTCTTTGGGACCAAAACCGGAAGGAGGAAAGGTAATAATGGAAATTAGAATGCAAGGAATGTCGGATGCGATCATTCCAGCACTAACGGACCGAATCCCATCTGAACTTCCAAGTTAAGCGTGCTTGGGCGAGAGTAGTACTAGGATTGGTGACCCCCTGGGAAGTCCTCGTGCTGCATCCCTCTTTTTGGTAAAAGAAATATCTTACTTCTGTAATAAATCGCCGGTCGATATAATAATTTGATAAGGGAATTTAGAGAGCATGGAATGTCGGATGCGATCATACCAATATTAACGCACCGGATCCTATCAGAACTTTGAAGTTAAGCGTGCTTGGGCGAGAGTAGTACTAGGATGGGTGACCCCCTGGGAAGTCCTCGTGTTGCATCCCTCTTTTTGGCTTAACACCATTGTACTTGACATGTCACTACGCCTCTGCCTCGAAGGCGGCATCCGTAATACGGTCTAGTTGCGATGTCGCCGTTCCATGCGGCCTAGTACGATAGGCATGCCGATCCCTCAAATTGATATATTATTGGCGAGCGCGGCTTGTTGTTATTGGTCAACGCTTTTGCCCACGAAAATACGTAAGATCAAAAGAGGAATGTCGCGTAAAACGGATAAATGAGCGTAAATGTACGTCGTTTTAAGGTTTTACACTTTGGGACCAAAATCGGAAGGAGGAAAGGTAATAATGGAAATTAGAATGCAAGGAATGTCGGATGCGATCATACCAGCACAAACGCACCGGATCCCATCAGAACTCCGAAGCTAAGCGTGCGTGGGTGAGAATAGTACTAGGATGGGTGACCCCCTTGGAAGTCCTCGTGTTACAACCCTCTTTTTGGCTTAACACTGTTGCACTTGACACGTCACTACGCCTCTGCCTCGAAGGCTGCATCCGTAATAAGATCAAGTTGCGATGTCGCCGTTCCATGCGGCCTAGTGCGATAGGCATGCCGAGCCCTCTAATTGTGATATTATCGGCGAGCGCGGCTTGTTGTTATTGGTCAACGCTTTTTCCCGCGAAAATACATAAAATCAAAAAAGGAATGTCGCGTAAAACGGATAAATGAGCGTAAATGTACGTCGTTTTAAGGTTTTACACTTTGGGACCATAATTGGAAGGAGGAAAGGCAATAAGGGAATTTAGAATGCAAGGAATGTCGGATGCGATCATACCAGCACTAACGCACCGGATCCCATCAGAACTCCGAAGTTAAGCGTGCTTGGGTGAGAGTAGTACTAGGATGGGTGACCCTCTAGGAAGTCCTCGTGTTGCATACCTCTTTTTTGCAAAATTAATGTCTTACTTCTGAAATAAATCGCCGGTCAATATAATAACTTGATAAGGGAATTTAGAGTGCAAGGAATGTCGGATGCGATCATACTAGCACTAACGCACTGGATCCCATCAGAACTCCGAAGTTAAGCGTGCTTGGGCGAGAGTAGTACTAGGATGGGTGACCCCCTAGGAAGTCCTCGTGTTGCATCCCTCTTTTTGGCTTAACACCGTTGCACTTGGCATGTCACTACGCCTCTGCCTCGAAGGCGGCATCCGTAATATGGTCTAGTTGCGATGTCGCCGTTCCATGCGGCCTATTGCGATAGGCATGCCAAGCCCTCTAATAGTGATATTATCGGCGTGCGCGGCTTGTTGTTATTGGTCAATGCTTTTGCCCGCGAAAATACATAAGATCAAAAGAGGAATATCGCGTAAAATGGATAAATGAGCGTAAATGTACGTCGTTTTAAGGTTTTACACTTTGGGACCAAAATCGGAAGGAGGAAAGGTAATAATGGAAACTAGAATGCAATGAATGTCGGATGCGATCATACCAGCACTAACGCACCGGATCCCATCAGAACTTCGAAGCTAAGCGTGCTTGGGCGAGAGTAGTACTAGGATGGGTGACCCCCTGGGAAGTCCTCGTGTTCCATCCCTCTTTTTGGCAAAATTAATATCTTATTTCTTTATTAAATCGGCGGTAGATATAATAAGTTAATATGGGAATTTAGAGTGTATGGAATGTCGGATGCGATCATACTAGCACTAACTCACCGGATCCCATCAGAACTCCGGTGTTAAGCGTGCTTGGGCGAGATTAGTACTAGGATGGGTGACCCCCTGGGAAGTCCTCGTGTTGCATCCCTCGTTTGGCTTAACACCCTTGTACTTGACATGTCACTACGCCTCTGCCTCGAAGACGGCATCCGTAATACGGTCTAGTAGCGATGTCGCCGTTCCATGCGGCCTGGTGCGATAGGCATGCCGAGCCCTCAAAGTGATATATTATCGGCGAGCGCGACTTGTTGTTATTGGTCAACGCTTTTGCCCGCGAAAATACATATGATCAAAAGAGGAATGTCGCGTAAAATGGATAAATGAGCGTAAATGTACGTCGTTTTAAGGTTTTACACTTTGGGACCAAAATAGGAAGGAGGAAAGGTAATAATGGAAATTAGAATGCAAGGAATGTCGGATGCAATCATACCAGCACTAACGCACTGGATCCCATCAGAACTCCGAAGCTAAGCGTGCGTGGGCGAGAGTAGTACTAGGATGGGTGACCCACTGGGAAGTCCTCGTGTAGCATCCCTATTTTTGGCTTAACACTGTTGCACTTGACACGTCACTACGCCTCTGCCTCGAAGGCGGCGTCCGTAATAAGGTCAAGTTACGATGTCGCCGTTCCATACGGCCTAGTGCGATAGGCATGCCGAGCCCTCTAATTGTGATATTATCGGCGAGCACGGCTGGTTGTTATTGGTCAACGCTTTTGCCCGCGAAAATACATAAAATCAAAAGAGGAATGTCGCGTAAAACGGATAAATGAGCGTAAATGTACGTTGTTTTAAGGTTTTATTCTTTGGGACCAAAACCGGAAGTAGGAAAGGTAATAATGGAAATTAGAATGCAAGGAATGTCGGATGCCATCATACCAGCACTAACGCACCGGATACCATCAGAACTCCGAAGTTAAGCGAGCTTGGGCGAGATTAGTATTAGGATGGGTGACCCCCTTGGAAGTCCTCGTGTTGCATCCCTCTTTTTGGCAAAATTAATATCTTATTTCTGTAATAAATCAGCGGTAGATATAATAAGTTAATATGGGAATTTAGAGTGCAAGGAATGTCGGATGCGATCATACCTGCACTAACGCACCGGATCCCATCAGAACTTAGAAGTCAAGCGTGCTTTGGCGAGAGTAGTACTAGGATGGGTTACCCCCTGGGAAGTCCTCGTGTTGCATCCCTCTTTTTGGCTTAACACCGTTTTACTTGACATGTCACTACGCCTCTGCCTCGAAGGCGGCATCCGTAATACGGTCTAGTTGCGATGTCGCCGTTCCATGCGACCTAGTGCGATAGGCATGCCGAGCCCTCAAAGTGATATATTATCGGCGAGCGCGGCTTGTTGTTATTGGTCAACGCTTTTGCCCGCAAAAATACATATGATCAAAAGAGGAATGTCGCGTAAAATGGATAAATTAGCGTAAATGTACGTCGTTTCAAGGTTTTACACTTTGGGACCAAAATAGGAAGAAGGAAAGGTAATAATGGAAATTAGAATGCAAGGAATGTCGGATGCGATCATACCGGCACTAACGCACCGGATCCCATCAGAACTCTGAAGCTAAGCGTGCGTGGGCGAGAGTTGTACTAGGATGGGTGACCCCCAGGGAAGTCCTCGTGTAGCATCCCTATTTTTGGCTTAACACTGTTGCACTTGACACGTCACTACGCCTCTGCCTCGAAGGCGGCGTCCGTAATAAGGTCAAGTTGCGATGTCGCCGTTCCATGCGGCCTAGTGCGATAGGCATGCCGAGCCCTCTAATTGTGATATTATCTTCGAGCACGGCTTGTTGTTATAGGTCAACGCTTTTGCCCGCGAAAATACATAAAATCAAAAGAGGAATGTCGCGTAAAACGGATAAATGAGCGTAAATGTACGTTGTTTTCAGGTTTTATTCTTTGGGACCAAAACCGGAAGGAGGAAAGGTAATAAGGGTATTTAGAATGCAAGGAATGTCGGATGCGATCATTCCAGCACAAACGCACCGGATCCCATCAGAACTTCAAAGTTAAGCGTGCTTGGGCGAGAGTAGTACTAGGATGGGTGACCCCTTGGGAAGTCCTCATGTTGCATCCCTCTTTTTGGCAAAATAAATATCTTACTTCTGTAATAAATCGCCGATCGATATAATAATTTGATAAGGGAGTTTAGAGAGGAAGGAATGTCGGATGCGATCATACCAACATTAACGCACCGGATCCTATCAGAACTTTGAAGTTAAGCGTGCTTGGGCGAGAGTAGTACTAGGATGGGTGACCCCCTGGGAAGTCCTCGTGTTGCATCTCTCTTTTTGGCTTAACACCGTTGTACTTGACATGTCACTACGCCTCTGCCTCGAAGGCGGGATCCGTAATACCGTCTAGTTGCGATGTCACCGTTCCATGCGGCCTAGTGCGATAGGCATGCCGAGCCCTCAAATTGATATATTATCGGCGAGCGCGGCTTTTTGTTATTGGTCAACGCTTTTGCCCGCAAAAATACATAAGATCAAAAGAGGAATGTCGCTTAAAACGGATAAATGAGAGTAAATGTACGTCGTTTTAAGGTTTTACACTTTGGGTCCAAAATCGGAAGTAGGAAAGGTAATAATGGAAATTAGAATGCAAGGAATGTCGGATGCCATCATACCAGCACTAACGCACCGGATACCATCAGAACTCCGAAGTTAAGCGAGCTTGGGCGAGAGTAGTACTAGGATAGGTGACCCCCTGGGAAGTCCTCGTGTTGCATCTCTCTTTTTGGCAAAATTAATATCTTATTTCTGTAATAAATCAGCGGTAGATATAATAAGTTTATATGGGAATTAAGAGTGCAAGGAATGTCGTATGCGATCATACCAGCACTAACGCACCAGATCCCATCAGAACTCTGAAGTTAAGCGTGCTTGGGCGAGAGTAGTACTAGGATGTGTGACCCCCTGGGAAGTCCTCGTGTTGGATCCCTCTTTTGGGCTTAATTCCGTTGTACTTGACATGTCACTACGCCTCTGCCTCGAAGGCGGCATCCGTAATACGGTCTAGTTGCGATGTCGCCGTTTCATGCAGCCTAGTGCGATAGGCATGCCGAGCCCTCAAATTGATATATTATCGGCGAGCGCGGCTTGTTGTTATTGGTCAACGCTTTTGCCCGCAAAAATACATAAGATCAAAAGAGGAATGTCGCTTAAAACGGATAAATGAGCGTAAATATACGTCGTTTTAAGGTTTTACACTTTGGGACCAAAATCGGAAGGAGGAAAGGTAATAATGGAAATTAAGAATGCAAGGAATGTCGGATGCGATCATACCAGCACGAACGCACCGGATCCCATCAGAACTCCGAAGCTAAGCGTGCGTGGGCGAGAGTAGTACTAGGATGGGTGACCCCCTGGGAAGTCCTCGTGTTGCATCCCTCTTTTTGGCTTAACACTGTTGCACTTGACACGTCACTACGCCTCTGCCTCAAAGGCGGCATCCGTAATAAGGTCAAGTTGCGATGTCGCCGTTCCATGCGGCCTAGTGCGATAGGCATGCCGAGCCCTCTAATTGTGATATTATCGGCGAGCGCGGCTTGTTGTTATTGGTCAACGCTTTTGCCCGCGAAAATACATAAAATCAAAAGTGGAATGTCGCTTAAAATGGATAAATGAGCGTAAATGTACGTCGTTTTAAGTTTTTACACTTTGAGACCAAAATCGGAAGGAGGAAAGGTAATAAGAGAATTTAGAATGCAAGGAATGTCGGATGCGATCATACCAGCACAAATGCACCAAATCCCATCAGAACTCCGAAGTTAAGCGTGCTTGGGCGAGAGTAGTACTAGGATGGGTGACCCTCTGGGAAGTCCTCGTGTTGCATCCCTCTTTTTGGAAAAATTAATTTCTTACTTCTGTATTGAATCGCCGGTCGATATAATAACTTGATAAGGGTATTTAGAGTCCAAGGAATGTCGGATGTGATCATAACAGCACTAACATACTGGATTCCATCAGAACTCCGAAGTGAAGCGTGCTTGGGCGAGAGTAGTACTAGGATGGGTGACCCCCTGGGAAGTCCTCGTGCTGCATCCCTCTTTTTGGCTTAGCACCGTTGCACTTGACAGGTCACTACGCCTCTGCCTCGAAGGCGGCATCCGTATGATGGTCTAGTTGCGATGTCGCCGTTCCATGCGGCCTAGTGCGATTGGCATGCCGAGATATTATCGGCGAGCGCGGCTTGTTGTTATTGGTCAACGCTTTTGCCCGCAAAAATACATAAGATCAAAAGAGGAAAGTTGCGTAAAACGGATAAGTGAGCGTAAATGTACGTCGTTTTAAGGTTTTACACTTTGGGACCAAAATCGGAAGGAGGAAGGTAATAATGGAAATTAGAATGCAAGGAATGTCGGATGCGATCATACCAGCACTAACACACCGGATCTTATCAGAACTTTGAAGTTAAGCGTGCTTGGGCGAGAGTAGTACTAGGATGGGTGACCCCCTGGGAAGTCCTCGTGTTGCATCCCTCTTTTTGACTTAACACTGTTGCACTTGACACGTCACTACGCCTCTGCCTCAAAGGCGGCATCCGTAATAAGGTCAAGTTGCGATGTCGCCATTCCATGCGGCCTAGTGCGATAGGCATGCCGAGCCCTCTAATTGTGATATTATCGGCGAGCGCGGCTTGTTGTTATTGGTGAACGCTTTTGCCCGCGAAAATACATAAATTCAAAAGAGGAATGTCGCTTATAATGGATAAATGAGCGTAAATGTACGTCGTTTTAAGGTTTTACACTTTGAGACAAAAATCGGAAGGAGGAAAGGTAATAAGAGAATTTAGAATGCAAGGAATAACGGATGCGATCATACCAGCACAAACGCACCAGATCCCATCAGAACTCCGAAGTTAAGCGTGCTTGGGCGAGAGTAGTACTAGGATGGGTGACCCTTTGGGAAGTTCTCGTGTTGCATCCCTCTTTTTGGCAAAATTAATTTCTTACTTCTGTATTGAATCGCCGGTCGATATAATAACTTGATAAGGGTATTTAGAGTCCAAGGAATGTCTGATGTGATCATAACAGCACTAACATACTGGATCCCATCAGAACTCCGAATTGAAGCGTGCTTGGGCGAGAGTAGTACTAGGATGGGTGACCCCCAGGGAAGTCCTCGTGCTGCATCCCTCTTTTTGGCTTAGCACCGTTGCACTTGACATGTCACTACGCCTCTGCCTCGAAGGCGGCATCCGTATGATGGTCTAGTTGCGATGTCGCCGTTCCATGCGGCCTAGTGCGATTGGCATGCCGAGCCCTCTAATTGTGATATTATCGGCGAGCGCGGCTTGTTGTTATTGGTCAACGCTTTTGCCCGCAAAAATACATAAGATCAAAAGAGGAATGTCGCGTAAAACGGATAAATGAGCGTAAATGTACGTCGTTTTAAGGTTTTACACTTTGGGACCAAAATCGGAAGGAGGAAAGGTAATAATGGAAATTAGAATGCAAGGAATGTCGGATGCGATCATACCAGCACTAACGCACCGGATCCCATCAGAACTTCGAAGTTAAGCGTGCTTGGGCGAGAGTAGTACTAGGATGGGTGACCCCCTGGGAAGTCCTCGTGTTGCATCCCTCTTTTTGGCAAAATTAATATCTTATTTCATTAGTAAATCGGCGGCAGATATAGTAAGTTTATATGGGAATTTAGAGTGCAAGGAATGTCGGATGCGATCGTACCAGCACTAACTCACCGGATCCCATCAGAACTCCAATGTTAAGCGTGCTTGGGCGAGAGTAGTACTAGGATGGGTGACCTCTGGGAAGTCCTCGTGTTGCTTCCCTCTTTTTGGCTTAACACTGTGTACTTGACATGTCCCTACGCCTCTGCCTCAAAGGCAGCATCCGTAATGAGGTCAAGTTGCGATGTCGCCGTTGCATGCGGCCTAGTGCGATAGGCATGCCGAGCCCTCTAATTGTGATATTATTGGCGAGCGCGGCTTGTTGTTTTTGGTCAATGCTTTTGCCCGCGAAAATACATATGATCAAAACAGGAATATCGCGTAAAATGGATAAATAAGCGTAAATGTACGTCGTTTTAAGGTTTTACACTTTGGGACCAAAACCGGAAAGACGAAAGGTAATAATGGAAACTAGATTGCAAGGAATGTCGGATGCGATCATACCAGCACTAACGCACCGGATTCCATCAGAACTCCGAAGTTAAGCGTGCTTGGGCGAGAGTAGTACTAGGATGGGTGACCCTATGGGAAGTCCTCATGTTGCATCCCTCTTTTTGGCAAAATTAATATCTTACTTCTGTAATAAATCGCCGGTCGATATAATAACTTGAAAAGGGAATTTAGATGCGATCATACCAGCACTAACGCACCGGATCCCATCAGAACTCCGAAGTCAAGCGTGCTTAGGCCAGAGTAGTACTAGGATGGGTGACACCTAGGAAGTCCTCGTGTTGCATCCCTCTTTTTGGCTTAACACTGTTGCACTTGACATGTCAGTACGCCTCTACCTCGAAGGCGGCATCCGAAATATTATATAGTTGCGATGTCGCCGTTCCATGCGGCCTACTGCAATTGGCATGCCGAGCCCTCTAATTGTGATATTATCGGCGAGTGCGGCTTGTTGTTATTGGTCAACGCTTTTTCCCGCGAAAATACATAAGATCAAAAGAGGAATGTCGCGTAAAATGGATAAATAAGCGTAAATGTACGTCGTTTAAGGTTTTACAATTTGGGACCAAAATCGAAAGGAGGAAAGGTAATAATGGAAATTAGAATGCAAGGAATGTCGGATGCGATCATACCAGCACTAACGCACCGGATCCCATCAGAACTTCGAACTCAAGCTATCTTGGGCGAGAGTAGTACTAGGATGGGTGACCCCCTGGGAAGTCCTCGTGTTGCATCCCTCTTTTTGGCAAAATTAATATCTTACTTCTGTAATAAATCGTCGGTCGATATAATAATTTGATAAGGGAATTTAGAGAGCAAGGAATGTCGGATGCGATCATACCAACACTAACGCACCGGATCCCATCAGAACTCCGAAATTAAGCGTGCTTGGGCGAGAGTAGTACTAGGATGGGTGACCCCCTGGGAAGTCCTCGTTTCGCATCCCTGTTTTTGGCTTAACACCGTTGCACTTGACATGTCACTACGCCTCTGCCTCGAAGGCGGCATCCGTAATATGGTCTAGTTGCGATGTCGCCGTTCCATGCGGCCTAGTGCGATAGGCATGCCAAGACCTCTAATTGTGATATTACCGGCGAGCGCGGCTTGTCGTTATTGGTCAACGCTTTTGCCCGCGAAAATACATAATATCAAAAGAGGAATATCGCGTAAAATGGATAAATGAGCGTAGATGTACGTAGTATTAAGGTTTTATACTTTGGGACCTAAATCGGAAGGAGGAAAGGTAATAATGGAAACTAGAATGCAAGGAATGTCGGATGCGATCATACAAGCACTAACGCACCGGATCCCATCAGAACTCCGAAGTGAAGCGTGCTTGGGCGAGAGTAGTACTAGGATGGGTGACCCCCTGGGAAGTCCTCGCTTTGCATCCCTCTTTTTGGCAAAATTAATATCTCATTTCATGAGTAAATCGGCGGCAGATATAGTAAGTTCATATGGGAATTTAGAGTTCAAGGAATGTCGGATGCGATCATACCAGCACTAACTCACCGGATCCCATCAGAACTCCGATGTTAAGCGTGCTTGGGCGAGAGTAGTACTAGGATGGGTGACCCCTGGGAAGTCCTCGTGTTGCCTCCCTCTTTTTGGCTTAACACTGTGTACTTGACATGTCACTACGCCTCTGCCTCAAAGGCGGCATCCGTAATAAGGTCAAGTTGCGATGTCGCCGTTCCATGCGGCCTACTGCGATAGGCATGCTGAGCCCTCTAATTGTGATATTATTGGCGAGCGCGGCTTGTTGTTATTGGTCAACGCTTTTGCCCGCGAAAATACATAAGATCAAAAGAGGAACATCGCGTAAAATGGATAAATAAGCGCAAATATACGTCGTTTTATTGTTATACACTTTGGGACCAAAAACGGAAAGACGAAAGGTAATAATGGAAACTAGAATGCAAGGAATGTCGGATGCGATCATACCAGCACTAACGCACAGGATCCCATCAGAACTCCGAAGTCAAGCGTGCTTGGGCAAGAGTAGTACTAGGATGGGTGACCCCCTGAGAAGTCCTCGTGTTGCATCCCTCTTTTTGGCTTAACACTGTTGCACTTGACACGTCACTACGCCTCTGCCTCGAAGGCGGCATCCGTAATAAGGTCAAGTTGCGATGTCGCCGTTCCATGCGGCCTAGTGCGATAGGCATGCCGAGCCCTCTAATTGTGATATTATCGGCGAGCACGGCTTGTTGTTATTGGTCAACGCTTTTGCCCGCGAAGTCCTCACGTAAAACGGATAAATAAGCGTAAATGTACGTCATTTTACGGTTCTATACTTTGGGACCAAAATTGGAAGGAGGAAAGGTAATAAGGGAATTTAGAATGCAAGGAATGTCAGATGCAATCATACCAGCACTAACGCACCGGATCCCATCAGAACTTCGAAGACAAGCGATCTTGGGCGAGAGTAGTACTAGGATGGGTGACCCCCCGGGAAGTCCTCGTGTTGCATCCCTCTTGTTGGCAAAATTAATATCTTACTTCTGTAATAAATTGCCGGTCGATATAATAATTTGATAAGGGAATTTAGAGAGCAAGGAATGTCGGATGCGATCATACCAACACTAACGCACCGGATCCCATCAGAACTTTGAAGTTAGGCGTGCTTGGGCGAGAGTAGTACTAGGATGGGTGACCCCCTGGGAAGTCCTCGTGTTGCATCCCTCTTTTTGGCTTAACACCGTTGTACTTGACATGTAACTACGCCTCTGCCTCGAAGGCGGCACCCGTAATACGGTCTAGTTGTGATGTCGCCGTTCCATGCGGCCTAGTGCGATAGGCATGCCGAGCCCTCAAATTGATATATTATCGGCGAGCGCGGCTTTTGGTTATTGGTCAACGCTTTTGCCTGCAAAAATACATATGATCAAAAGAGGAATGTCGCGTAAAACGGATAAATGAGCGTAAATGTACGTCGTTTTAAGGTTTTACACTTTGGGACCAAAATCGGAAGGAGGAAAGGTAATAATGGAAATTAGAATGCAAGGAATGTCAGATGCCATCATGCCAGCACCAACGCACTGGATACCACTATAACTCCGAAGTTAAGCGTGCTTGGGCGAGAGTAGTACTAGGATGGGTGACCCCCTGGGAAGTCCTCGTGTTGCATCCCTCTTTTTGGCAAAATTATTATCTTATTTCAGTAATAAATCGGCGGTAGATATAATAAGTTTATATGGGAATTTGGAGTGCAAGGAATGTCGGATGCGATCATACCAGCACTAACGCACCGGATCCCATTAGAACTCCAAAGTTCAGCGTGCTTGGGCGAGAGTAGTACTGGGATGGGTTATCCCCTGGGAAGTCCTCGTGTTGCATCCCTCTTTTTGGCTTAACACCGTTGTACTTGACATGTCACTACGCCTCTGCCTCGAAGGCGGCATCCATAATACGGTCTAGTTGCGATGTCGCCGTTTCATGCGGCCTAGTGCGATAGGCATGCCGAACCCTAAAATTGATATATTATCGGCGAGCGCGGTATGTTGTTATTGGTCAACGCTTTTGCCTACGAAAATACATAAGATCAAAAGAGGAATGCCGCGTTAAACGGATAAATGAGCGTAAATGTACGTCGTGTTAAGGTATTACACTTTGGGACAAAAATCTGAAGGAGGAAAGGTAATAATGGAAATTAGAATGCAAGGAATGTCGGATGCGATCATACCAGCACTAACGCACCGGATCCCATCAGAACTCCAAAGTTCAGCGTGCTTGGGCGAGAGTAGTACTAGGATGGGTGACCCCCTGAGAAGTCCTCGTGTTGCATCCCTCTTTTTGGCTTAACACCGTTGTACTTGACATGTCACTACGCCTCTGCCTCGAAGGCGGCATCCATAATACGGTCTAGTTGCGATGTCGCCGTTTCATGCGGCCTAGTGCGATAGGCATGCCGAGCCCTCAAATTGATATATTATCGGCGAGCGCGGCATGTTGTTATTGGTCAACGCTTTTGCCTACGAAAATACATTACAACAAAAGAGGAATGCCGCGTAAAACGGTTAAATGAGCGTGAATGTCGTCGTGTTATGGTTTTACACTTTGGGACCAAAATCGGAAGGAGGAAAGGTAATAATGGAAATTAGAATGCAAGGAATATCGGATGCGATCATACCAGCACAAACGCACCGGATCCCATCAGAACTCCGAAGCTAAGCGTGCGTGGGCGAGAGTAGTACTAGGATGGGTGACCCCCTAGGAAGTCCTCGTGTCGCATCCCTCTTTTTGGCTTAACACTGTTGCACTTGACACGTCACTACGCCTCTGCCTCAAAAGCGGCATCCGTAATAAGGTCAAGTTGTCGCCGTTCCATGCGGCCTAGTGCGATAGGCATGCCGAACCCTCTAATTATGATATTATCGGCGAGCGCGGCTTGTTTTTATTGGTCAACGCTTTTGCCCGCGAAAATACATAAGATCAAAAGAGGAATGTTGCGTAAAACGGATAAATGAGCGTAAATGTACGTCGTTTTAAGATTTCACACTTTGGGACCAAAATCGGAAGGAGGAAAGGTAATAATGGAAATTAGAATGCAAGAAATGTCGGATGCGATCATACCAGCACTAACGCACCGGATCCCATCAGAACTCCGAAGTTCAGCGTGCTTGGGCGAGAGTAGTACTAGGATGGGTGACCCCGTGGGAAGTCCTCGTGTTGCATCCCTCTTTTTGGCTTAACACCGTTGTGCTTGACATGTCACTACGCCTCTGCCTCGAAGGCGGCATCCATAATACGGTCTAGTTGCGATGTCGCTGTTTCATGCGGCCTAGTGCGATAGGCATGCCGAGCCCTCAAATTGATATATTATCGGCGAGCGTGGCATGTTGTTATTGGTCAACGCTTTTGCCTACGAAAATACATAAGATCAAAAGAGGAATGCCGCGTAAAACGGATAAATGAGCGTAAATGTACGTCGTGTTAAGGTTTTACACTTTGGGACCAAAATCGGAAGGAGGAAAGGTAATAATGGAAATTAGAATGCAAGGAATGTCGGATGCGATCATACCAGCACTAACGCACCGGATCCTATCAGAACTCCAAAGTTCAGCGTGCTTGGCCGAGAGTAGTACTAGGATGGGTGACCCCCTAGGAAGTCCTCGTGTTGCATCCCTCTTTTTCGCAAAATTAATATCTTACTTCTGTAATAAATCGCCGGTCAATATAATAATTTGATAGGAGAATTTAGAGAGCAATGAATGTCGGATGCGATCATACCAACACCAACGCACCGGATCCTATCAGAACTTCGAAGTAAAGCGTGCTTGGGCGAGAGTAGTACTAGGATGGATGACCCCCTGGGAAGTCCTCGTGTTGCATCCCTCTTTTTGGCTTAACACCGTTGTACTTGACATGTAACTACGCCTCTGCCTCGAAGGCGGCATCCGTAATACGGTCTAGTTGCGATGTCGCCGTTCCATGCGGCCTAGTGCGATAGGCATGCCGAGCCCTCAAATGGAAATATTATCGGCGAGCGCGGCTTGTTGTTATTGGTCAACGCTTTTGCCCGCGAAAATACATATGATCAAAAGAGGAATGTCGCGTAAAACGGATAAACGAGCGTAAATGTACGTCGTTTTAAGGTTTTGCACTTTGGGACCAAAATCGGAAGGAGGAAAGGTAATACTGGAAATTAGAATGCAAGGAATGTCGGATGCCATCATACCAGCACTAACGCACCGGATACTATCAGAACTTCAAAGTTAAGTGTGCTTGGGCGAGAGTAGTACTAGGATGGGTGACCCCCTGGGAAGTCGTCGTGTTGCATCCCTCCTTTTGGCAAAATTAATATCTTATTTCTGTAATAAATCGGCGGTAGATATAATATGTTATTATGGGAAATTAGAGTGCAAGGAATGTTGGACGCGATCATACCTGCACTAACGCACCGGATCCCATCAGAACACCGAAGTTCAGCGTGCTTGGGCGAGAGTAGTACTAGGATGGGTGACCCCCTGGGAAGTCTTCGTGTTGCATCCCTCTTTTTGGCTTAACACCGTATTACTTGACATGTCACTACGCCTCTGCCTCGAAGGCGGCATCCGTAATACGGTCTAGTTGCGATGTTGCCGTTTCATGCGGCCTAGTGCAATAGGCATGCCGAGCCCTCAAATTGATATATTATCGGCGAGCGCGGCTTGTTGTTATTGGTCAACGCTTTTGCCCGCGAAAATACATAAGATCAAAAGAGGAATGTCGCGTAAAACGGACAAATGAGCGTAAATGTACGTCGTACTAAGGTTTTACACTTTGGGACCAAAATCGGAAGGAGGAAAGGTAATAATGGAAATTAGAATGCAAGGAATGTCGGATCCGATCATACCAGCACTAACGCACCGGATCCCATCAGAACTCCGAAGCTAAGCGTGCGTGGGCGAGAGTAGTACTAGGATTGGTGACCCCCTGGGAAGTCCTCGTGTTGCATCCCTCTTTCTGGATTAACACTGTTGCACTTGACACGTCACTACGCCTCTGCCTCAAAGGCCGCATCCGTAATAAAGTCAAATTGCGATGTCGCCATTGCATGCGGCCTAGTGCGATAGGCATGCCGAGCCCTCAAATGTATATATTATCGGCGAGCGCGCCTTGTTGTTATTGGTCAACGCTTTTGCCGCGAAAATACATAAGATCAAAAGAGGAATGTCGCGTAAAACGGATAAATGAGCGTAAATGTACGTCGTTTTAAGGTTTTACACTTTTGGACCAAAATCGGAAGGAGGAAAGGTAATAATGGAAATTGGAATGCAAGGAATGTCGGATGCCATCATACCAGCACTAACGCACCGGATACCATCAAAACTCCAATGTTAAGCGTGCTTGGGCGAGAGTAGTACTAGGATGGGTGACCCCCTGGGAAGTCCTCGTGTTGCATCCCTCTTTTTGGCAAAATTAATATCTTATTTCTGTAATAAATCGACGGTAGATATAATAAGTTTATATGGGAATTTAGAGTGCAAGGAATGTCGGATGCAATCATACCTGCATTAACGCACCGGATCCCATCGGAACTCAGAACTCAAGCGTGCTTGGGCGAGAGTAGTACTAGGATGGGTGACCCCCTGGGAAGTCCTCGTGTTGCATCCCTCTTTTTGGCAAAATTAATATCTTATTTCTGTAATAAATCGGCGGTAGATATAATATGTTATTATGGGAAATTAGAGTGCAAGGAATGTTGGATGCGATCATACCTGCACTAACGCACCGGATCCCATCAGAACACCGAAGTTAAGCGTGCTTGGGCGAGAGTAGTACTAGGATGGGTGACCCCCTGGGAAGTCTTCGTGTTGCATTCCTCTTTTTGGCTTAACACCGTATTACTTGACATGTCACTACGCCTCTGCCTCGAAGGCGGCATCCGTAATACGGTCTAGTTGCGATGTCGCCATTTCATGCGGCCTAGTGCAATAGGCATGCCGAGCCCTCAAATTGATATATTATCGGCGAGCGCGGCTTGTTGTTATTGGTCAACGCTTTTGCCCGCGAAAATACATAAGATCAAAAGAGGAATGTCGCGTAAAATAGACAAATGAGCGTAAATGTACGTCGTTTTAAGGTTTTACACTTTGGGACCAAAATCGGAAGGAGAAAAGGTAATAATGGAAATTAGAATGCAAGGAATGTTGGATGCCATCATACCAGCACTAGCGCACCGGATACCATCCGAACTCCGAAGTTAAGCGTGCTTGGACGAGAGTAGTACTAGGATGGGTGACCCCCTGGGAAGTCCTCGTGTTGCATCCCTCTTTTTGGCAAAATTAATATCTTACTTCTGTTATAAATCGCCGGTCGATATAATAATTTGATATGGGAATTTATAGAGCAAGGAATGTCGGATGCGATCATACCAACACTAACGCACCGGATCCCATCAGAACTTCGAAGTTAAGCGTGCTTGGGCGAGAGTAGTACTAGGATGGGTGACCCCTTGGGAAGTCCTCGTGTTGCATCCCTCTTTTTGGCTTTAAACCGTTGTACTTGACATGTCACTACACCTCTGCCTCGAAGGCGGCATCCGTATTACGGTCTAGTTAAGATGTCGCCGTTCCATGCGGCCTAGTGCGATAGGCATGCCGAGCCCTCAAATTGATATATTATCGACGAGCGCGGCTTGTTGTTATTGGTCAACGCTTTTGCCCGCGAAAATACATAAGATCAAAAGAGGAATGTCGCGTAAAACGGATAAATGAGCGTAAATGTACGTCGTTTTAAGGTTTTACACTTTGGGACCAAAAACGGAAGGAGGAAAGGTAATAATGGAAATTTAGAATGCAAGGAATGTCGGATGCCATCATACCAGCACAAACGCACCGGATACCATCAGAACTCCGAAGTTAAGCGTGCTTGGGCGAGAGTAGTACTAGGATGGGTGACCCTCTCGAAAGTCTTCGTGTTGCATCCTTCTTTTTGGCAAACTTAATATCTTACTTATGTAATAAATCGCCGGTCGATATAATAATTTAATAAGGGAATTTAGAGCTTAAGGAATATCGGATGCGATCATACCAATACTAACGCACGGGATCCCATCAGAACTTCGAAGTTAAGCGAGCTTGGGCGAGAGTAGTACTAGGATGGGTGACCCCCTGGGAAGTCCTCGTGTTGCATCTCTCTTTTTGGCTTAACACCGTTGTACTTGACATGTCACTACGCCTCTACCTCGAAGGCGGCATCCGTAATACGGTCTAGTTGCAATGTCGCCGTTCCATGCGGCCTAATGCGATAGGCATGCCGAGCCTTCAAATTAAAATATTATCGGCGAGCGCGGCTTGTTGTTATTGGTCAACGCTTTTGCCCGCGAAAATACATGTGATCAAAAGAAGAATGTCGCGTAAAACGGATAAATGAGCATAAACGTACGTCGTTTTAAGGTTTCACACTTTGGGACCAAAATCGGAAGGAGGAAAGTAATAATGGAAATTAGAATGCAAGGAATGTCGGATGCCATCATACCAGCACTAACGCACCGGATACTATCAAAACTCCGAAGTTAAGCGTGCTTAGGCGAGAGTAGTACTAGGATGGGTGACCCCCTGGGAAGTCCTCGTGTTGCATCCCTCTTTTTGGCAAAATTAATATCTTATTCCTGTAATAAATCGGCGGTAGATATAATAAGTTTATATGGGAATTTAGAGTGCAAGGAATGTCGGATGCGAT
>JAXGFW010000334.1:0-25000 GCA_034376525.1 Nicotiana benthamiana | reverse complement strand
TGGGCCTTGCCCAACTGATCACAACGTGGTGTATTGGGTCTCGTCTGACTAGTATCCCTGTGATGTTGCGAGCCTGATACCCGTAAAATTTGACCTAGAATAGAATAGGTAAATCGATCTTATCGAGGCCTCTGAAATTGTGGAGGAGCACTAGCTATAGGTGGGGCCGAACTCCTCGAAGACTAGGGCCTGACGCCTCCTTTGGAATCATCAGAATACCTTGAAAATCTCGCCCTCTTATGTTGGCTCCTATCGTGCTCCCTATCTGCCCTATAATGGTGCTTACAATCCTCTAGGGTCTGGGCATAAGCCTGAATACGGGAAATATCCATCCTATCCACCAATGAGGCTGTTGTGCACTCATTTATCAGATGTGGTCCTAATCCATTCACGAACAAATCCACCATATCACTCATCTCGGCCACCATGTGGGGAGCATACCTTGCTAAAGAATTAAACTGCATACTGTACTCTCGCACACTCATATTACCTTGTCTAGGATTCAAGAACTTATAAACTCTAGCTTGTCGTATCTCAATTGGCAAGTAGTGACAAAGAAAGTCTCCAGAAGGTCTGATCCGGTAAACACTGGAGGGTCTAAACTAATAAAATCACGAACTCTAGTACTAATTGGTTTATCAGCACCACCTATATTTTGCCTCTGAGCTTGAGCAGCTACCAAGCTAGTCAATAACTACAAAGAACTCTGCATATCCTGGTCTGTAGTGCCAGAAGGAGGAACTGAAGGTGTTGGGTGCCTCCTAATATCCACTGGAAGAGACGGAGTAGATGAGGTATGAGACGGCATCTCACTCTGAGCCTCACTTTGGCCTGCTCTGGCTTGGGGCACCTGACTAGTACCCTCTCCTACAGATGTATCAAGCCGTCTACTAATTGTTTGCTTCCTAGCCGAAGGCATCGCTGAAAGAAAACAACGTGAATATTAGAGACGAACACTTACGACTCAAATCTACGCACAATCTAGATTGAGGAAGAAGGTAACAACCCTAGAAGTCATGTAGCCTCCTGCTTATAAATTTGGCGCGCTACACATCCATAATCAAGACTATACTAGACACGGCTCATAAAAAATCCCTAGGATAGAATTGCTCCGATACAAAGTTTGTCACGACCCAAACTGGAGGGCAATGACCAGTACCCAACCATACTTGCCGAGCATCAATGTACATTTTATCTAACCTTCTTTATTATCTTTTAGGGCTGACGAGATAAATATAAATGGTAGACATGGATCATGGAAAATTGACAATAAAATATGATGGCATGAATATACATAACATGGGATGACCAGACAATCAAGAAACTATATATATGGTACGAGCTACCACGCTACCATAAAAGACGATACAATAAAAACCAGCCGACGAGACATACCAAACTATACATGAGTCGACACCTGTCTATGAGCCTTTGAAGGAACATAATGCAACATAGCCAGAAAATGGCCTCGACATACCCATAATGTCTATAACAAAAATACATACCAAGACTACAGCAAGTTCGGAGAAGGGATCTCGCCACTCACCGCTGAACTAGACAGCCTATTGTGGTGGGGGAGCTGCACCTGCCTGTCTATCAGGACCTGCAGCACGACATGCAGCGTCCAAAAATAAAAGGACATCAGTATGAATAAAGTATTGAGTATGTAAGGTAGCCAACAATAAATACGAATAGTAATGTAAGCAGGGATAGAGAATATACAACCTGTAACATCTGAGTACCTCTGAGGGCTACTGAGACGAAATGCATGATACATATGTATAAATAAATAAACTTTTAAAACATACGCCTCTGTAGGCATCATCATCATATCGTACTAGGCCGTAATAGGCTCGGTAAATAAAACATACCGGGCCATCATAAGGCTTGGTAGAATCGTACCCGGCCACGTAGAGCTCGATAATCAACTGATCAGTGGTTGCACAATACGTGTCGTACCTGGCCGACTATAGCGTGGCTCGGTAGAGTAAAATAGATACATATATATAGTGCATGCTCGACTCATGGAATCACGTTCTAAACCTTTTAGAGTGGCGTAGGGTCTGTATCCTCTATACACGTTATTAGGACTAACTCTTTACCATGAATCTTATAAGAATTAGGAAGTACCAATAATATTGATAACATAAGAATAACAGAAGCAACATTAACATCAATCGTTCCATAAGAGGGGAACCAATGTGATTACTGCTAGTTTGTAAAAGTAAAGTATCTTTGGAAGCTCGTTCCTTACATTATGTACAATCAGAGTCGTGCAAAAGAAGGAAATGGATAGCCTCACATACCTTGTATATACTGCCCCAATTTCAAGCTATGCAATTGTCATATATCCTTAGTCTACAATAAGAGAAAAGATACTATCGTTATTATTTATGCGTCATAACTATTATGTATCGATCACAACCTATTTTACGATGAAACAGACAGTACCCCCTATGTATATGAATTCACACCATTCAAAACAATCACCAAACAGCCCAAAAAACATCAATAAGTTACATATTGAGCCTCCCAAAATAGTCCACACACAACCTAATTACATCATATATACGACAGCCACCGTAGTCGTATCAAACAACCCGAAAATGTTACGAATAACTATTAGCCCACAACCCTACATAAATATGGTGCTTATTCACATCCTTCCACCTCCAAAACTCCACAAAATAGTAGTAAAACATGCAGCCCAACAGCAACACAAATCAGTCCACAAAACAGTCCGCTACAAGTGAATAACTCGAACTCACGGCTTCCGATCACCGTCCCGTGAGTTCTTACATGTATAGAACGAATTACCATGAATTCACAGTAGAGAAAAATGTACGAAAGATGGCAGTAACTTACCTTACTTGGTTGATAACTCAGCTCTTCCCTTGGTTCTTCAAACTCTAGGTTTTACTTTCAAATAGAACTTGAAAGAGAGGGAAAATCGATTAGGGTTTGTGTGGGATTTTGGGATGAGTTTAAGGGATTAACTTTGGTTTTGATGGTTCGAAATATGGATGAAATAACTGAGTTCATAACCCCTTAAAATTCCTCTCTTGGTCGACTTAGGTCTTTTAATTTTGCCCTAGGTGATGCACCTACTTGTCATGTACCAATTTGCGCAGGCTTGTGAAAATACGAATATCTCTATACTCTGAGACTGTATTGAAAACATTTTAATGCGTTGGAAACTAGACTCATAGATCTTTAATTTGGTGGGTAGATCACCCCATAATTCTTTGTAAACTGCGAGAAAGGCTTAGAAACATTTGACTTAATATTTAAGTAAAATTATGAACCTAAGTTGTGACAACTTTTGTCGACTTTTGTTTCATAACTCATTTGACTTCAAGACTTATGATATGGATATTATATGATTCAAATACCTTAATACATTACCTCTTGAGTTTATTAAGCACCTCCAGATTTACCTGAAAATACGAGTTACACATCCTTGATTCGTTTAACTTCTAATACTTGTTAATCACCCGTATACACCTTTGTATCACTTACGACCAATAGGATTAACTTCTTATCATCTCAAAGATAATTCCTTCTTGGATTTATGTTAACTAATATATGGCATGAACCAACACATGTGGATATGGGTTCTAACAAAACCGACCAATAAATCGACACTTTTTGGTTTGGTTTGGTTTTGGTTTTTAAATTTAAAAATTAATCAAATTTGATTTTGATTTTGATTTGATTTTAATTAAAAACCCAAACTAAACCGAATATAGGAGTAGCTATTTTAAATTTATTATTACACCTATATATACGTATACTTTAAGATAAAGTTTTAAAATTTTTATAGTAAATATTAATCGTTTGCACTTTTAGTACGTTTCTTTACCTTCACATTCTAGTTTAATTGATAGTTTTTTTGTTAAGTGTAAGATTTTTGTTCATGTTAAAAATAATATATTTTTAATTGAGTTCTTAAATTATTCATCACTATTTGATTCAATTACCATCAATATATCTTGGTAAATAATGGATTTTTCAAATGAAAATTTATTTTATAGTGTTACGTTGAAAATACGATCGCCATAATGTGTGTTTAGTAGTGTATGTCTTAAATTTAAGAAAAAATCGATGAATAACCCAAAAACGACAAATAACCAAAAAACCCAAAAACCGACATATATCGAATCGAAAAAAATTGACTTAATTGGTTTGGATTGGTTATAATATTAGAAAAACTGACTTACTTGGTTTGGTTTCTTTTTAGGAAAATATCGATCCAAATCGAATCATGAACACCCCTAAATGGAGGCATGAGAGGATTCCGGGAAGATCAGAATTATTTTCAACTATGTGTTCTGGTCATTTAAACCAGCAATTGATGGTTTTGTGCATTGTCATCCGGTAATTTTCATAGACGGTACGCATGTCTATGGAAAGTATGATATTAAGATTTTGATCGCAGTTGCAGTAAATGCCAACAGATAAATATTTCCACTAGCTTTTGCCATTTGTTCCAATAAAAGCGAAGAGATGTGGATGGTTTTTTGAACCACTTAAAGAAACACATTGTCAAACAACGTTCACGAATTTATCTGTCACGACCCTAGTTTACCCTTCATGAATATGTCATGACGGCACCTAGTCCCTATAACTAGGTAAGCCTAACAATGCAGAATTATAACATAAAACAAATAAATGCGGAAAACTATGACTTGAAACCACAAATGCATCAAAATGAAACGTGGAATGTAAAACGCCACTTGGTACATACAACTCTGAAATGCGGAAGTCTACAATATCAACCCAAAACCCGAAAACTCACGAGAACACAAGCTAAAAGAATACAGTAGTACTCTAATCTCCAGAAGGTCTACAACAAAAGTATGATAGAAGGCTAAACACCATAAGATAGAGTAAAGAAGGAGACTCTTCGGTCTGCGAATGCGGCAGGTGTACCTCGAAGTCTCCGTACTCTCCCTGTCTCAAGGATAATGCGCCTGGGTGGAAGTACCTGGATCTGCATATGAAAAACATGCGAAGAAGGGGCATTAGTACAACAAAGCGGTACTCAGTAAGTGCCAAGCCTAACCTCGGTCGGGTCGTGACGAGAAAGGTCAGGGCCCTACTAAGAATACACATCGTAATAAATCTTGCAATAATATGAAATAAACAGAAATAATGAGTACTGCTATGAAGTAAGACAGGCTTTACAAGGAAACAAATAATACACAGTAGATAAGGTAACGCATAGTAAATGGCTCAGTATCCGTACCAACAACGAGGATCTCCCAGGATACTGCTCTGTAGTCCATTTCATCAACTGTCCGAGGATCTCTCGGGATAGCGTCCCATAGTCCATCATATGTATATATCTGAAGGATCTCCCGGGATACCGTCCCGTAGTCCACTATCAACGTGTAAGGGGGTCTATCATGAATTGAACCCCCAGTCCCAAAGTATATATGCAGGGGGATCTACCGGGAATCTAACCCGTAGTCCGAAAGTAAATGTGCAGGGGGGCCTACCGGGAATCTAACCCATAGTCCCAAAGTAAATATGCACGGGAATCTACCGAAAATCTAATCCGTAGTTTCGAAGTAACCAAACAAGGGGGGAGCTACCAGAATCCCACATCCGTAGTCCCAATGTAAATACGTAGCCATAACATGAAAATATTCAACTATGAAGTTCAAAGAAGCACAAGGCAATAGGTAGTTCTAACCTAACATGCTTCACGTAGTACAAACAAAGCAACATAAGCAAATAGGCAATTTAGATCAACTAAGCATGTTTTCTAAACTAACCCAGGCTAAACTTTTCAAATAGAATAAAGTAGGTAAGAAAGAAAGTTAATCTAAATAATTAAGTACAACCAGATTTTCAATAATTAGCTCAAGTACACTCTCTTCACCTCACGTTCATGGCATTCAATCACCAAATATCATATCCTAAGGTGAAAGTCCTCCACCACAAGATTAGACAAGCCACTTACCTCGAAACGACTCTAAAATCATATCGAAATCACACTTTTGCCACAAGTATCCGACTCCAAATGGCCCTAATCTATTCAATTCAATTGCATATCATAAATAACATCTCAAGCAACTGATTTTACTATAAAATTCAAATCTAAGGCGCGAAATTAGGTAAAATAACCAAAATTCCCCTCAATCCAATGCCTCGGAATCGGAAAATTTTCGCGTTTTCAGAACCCTCGTACTCTCACGTGTCTAACCATATAAAAATCTCTCAAATCGAAGGTTAAACACCTATTCAAAACTCAATAATTTGGTCTATGAAGTTTTACCCATTTTTCATTAAAATCTGAAAATTTAGGGAGAATTCATGGTTACATTAATGAGTTTTAAGCATAAGAGAGTAAAGAAATGTTACCTAGTAGTCGCCCTCAAAAGTCTCTTGAAATTTCTCCAAAATCCGAGATCCCAAGCGTGTGTTTTGAGAAAAATTGCTAAACCTCGGATTTTGATATGTTTATATCTATCCAGGTATTCAAAGCATCACGAAGAGGAAATCTCGCGTTCGTGAAGAAGGAAAAAGAGAGACTGTCAAAAATGCCCTTTGCGAACGCGAAGGCCTGGGTTGGTGAAGCTATGCGAATGCGATTGAGGATGACGTGAAGCTTTGCGAACGCGATGGATTAAGCGCGAACACATTGAGGAAACTGGTCCTCCTCCAGGATTACTCTATACGAACGCGTGTAGGAGGACGCGAATGCATTGAAGAAGAAGGTAAGAACTTCACGAATACGAGAGGAGCGTCGTGAATGCGAAGAAGGAAATAGGACTTGTAACTGCTAAAGGATATCTCCGACTTTTCCCAACTCAAAAATGCTCCGTTGAGCATTCGAAAAAAACCTAAGGGCCCCAGGACCTCAACCAAACCTACAGCTGTATCCGATAACATCATTCAAACTTTTACCAATCCTTAAACCACCTAAAAGAGCACCACAAATTCAAATTAATCAATGATTCAAGCCTAAAACTTCAAATTCTCTCAAAATACGCTTTCAATCAAAAACCTAACCAAAACACATCCAAATGACCTGAAATATTGCACACACAGACCAAATGACATGGGAACTACAACTTTTGAAATTCCATTCCGACCCTAGGATTAAAATCTCAATAATAAACCGAAAGCTTCAAAAGTTCAAACTTCGGCATTTCAAGCCTAAATTAGCTATGTACCTCCAAAACACCTTCCGAACACGCTCCCAACCCCAAAATCACCTAACGAAGCTAACAGAACCATCGGATTTCCATTCCAATGCCGTCTTCATACTGTTCTTACTAAGGATAACTTTCCAACACTTAAGCTCTGAATTAGGGACTAAGTGTCCCAAAAACTCTCCGAAACCCAAATCGGATGTCCCGGCAAATCAAATAAGCCGAAACAAACTTAGGGAAAGTAGTTAATAGAGGATCGGGGCTTTAATTCTTAAGACGACCGGTCAAGTCATCACATCCTCCTACACGTAAACATTCATTTGTCCTCGAATGAGCATAAAGACATACCCGAAGTACTGAAAAGGTGAGGGTAACTACTGCGCATATCCTGCTCGATCTTCTGGTCGCCTCCTTGACAGGCTGACCCCGCCACTGAACCTTTATTGAGGCAATGTTCTTTGACCTCAACTTCCGGATCTGCCTATCCAATATAGCAATTGGCTCCTCCACATAAGATAGATCATTGTCCAACTGGACTGAACTGAAATCCAACGCGTGCCACGGATCACTGTGATACTTCTGAAGCATCAAAACAAGAAATTCCAGATGAACCCCTGCCAGGCTGGGAGGTAAGTCAAGCTCATAAGCAACCTCCCCAACACGCCTCAATATCTCAAAAGGGCCAATAAACCTCGGACTCAACTTCCCTTTCTTTCCAAATATAATGACGCCCTTCATAGGCAAAATTTGGAGGAGAACCCGCTCTCCAACCATAAATGAAACATCATGAACCTTCTTATCCACATAGCTCTTCTATGTAGACTGGGTTGTACGGAGTCTATCCTGAATTACCTTGACCTTCTCCAAAGCATCCTTAACCAAATATGTGTCGAATAGTCTGGCCTCGCCCGGCTCGAACCAACCCAATGGAGATCTACACCGCCTACCATACATGGCCTCATACGGTGCCATATAAATGTTGGACTGGTAAATGTCATTGTAAGCAAACTTTGCCAATGGCAAGAACTGATCCCAAGACCCTCTAAATTCAATCACGCACGCGCGGAGGATATCCCCAAGAATCTAAATAGTGCGCTCGGACTGTCCATCCTTCTAGGGGTGAAATGTTGTGCTCAACTCCACCCGAGTACCCAAATCTTGCTGAATGGCCCTCCAGAACCGTGATGTGAACTGAGTACCTCTGTCTAAAATAACTGAAACTGGAATGCCATGCAGATGGACAATCTCTCGGATATAAATCTCTGCTAACTGCTCCGAAGAATATGTGGTGCACACAGAAATGAAATGAGCGGACTTGGTCAATCGATCCACAATAACCCAGATAGCATCAAACTTCTTCAAGGTCTGTGGGAGTCTAACTATAAAATCCATGGGGATCCACTCCCACTTCCACTCCGGAATCTCTATCTACTTAACCAACCCACCCAGTCTCTGGTGCTCGTACTTCACCTGCTGGCAGTTGAGGCATCTGGCATATCCCACTATATCCTTCTTCATCTACCTCCACCGGTAGTGCTGCCTCAAGTCCTGATACATCTTCACGGCACCCGGATGGATGGAATATCACAAACTGTGGGCCTCCTCTAGAATCAGCTCCTGTAGCCCATCGACATTAGGTACACAAACCCGACCGTGCATCCTCAACACTCTATCCTCGTCAATGGTCACTCTTCTCGCATCACCACGTTGAACCCTGTCCTTAAGAACAAGCAAATGAGGGTCATCATATTGCCACTCCATGATATGATCAAATAATGAAGACCGAGAAACTACGCAAGCTAGAACCCGACTGGGCTCTGAAATATCCAATCTCACAAACTGGCTGGCTAAGGCGTGAACATGTATCGCCATAGGCCTCTCCGATACTGGTAGATATGCCTAACTTCCCAGACTCTCTACCCGACGACTCAAGGCATCAACCACTACATTGTCCTTGCCCGGATAATATAAAATAGTGATGTCATAATCCTTTAGCAACTCTAACCACCTCCTCTGGCGAAAATTTGTGCCCTTTCACTTGAAAAATGCTGCAAACTCCTATGATCAGTATAAATCTCACAAGGCACAACGTAGATATAATGGCGCCAAATCTTCAGGGCGTGAACTATGGTAGCTAACTCAAGATCATGTACAAGATAATTCCTCTCGTGTATCTTCAACTATATGGATGCGTAGGCAACCACCCTACCATCCTGCATCAATAATGCTCCAAGGCTAACTCTCGAGGCATTACAATAGACGGTATAAGACCCTGAACCTGTAGGAAACACCAAAATTGGGGCTGTAGTCAAAGTTGTCTTGAGCTTTTGAAAGCACACCTAACACCTCTCTGTCCACTGAAATGGAGCACTCTTCTGGGTCAATCTAGTCATAGGGGCTTCAATTGACGAAAACCACTTGACAAAACGACGGTAGTAGCCTGCCAAGCCAAGGAAACTACGAATATCTATAGCTGAGGACGTCTTGGCCAACTCTGCACATCTTCAGATTCACCCGAATGCCCTCACTTGATACCATGTGGCCAAAGAATGCCACTGAATCCAACCAAAACTCACATTTTGAGAACTTCGCATATAACATCTTCTCTCTCAGAGTCTGGAGCACTATCTTCAGATGTTGCTCATGATCTTCCCGACTTCGGAAATACACTAGAATATCATCAATAAAGACAATGAAAAAAATCAATATACGGCCTGAACACACTATGCATCAAAGGCATATAAGTTGTTGGGGCATTGATTAGCCTAAATGACATAATAAGGAACTCATAATGGCCACACCGAGTCCTCAAGGCGGTCTTCGGGAAATCTGGCTCCTGAATCCTCAACTGATGGTAACTTGAGTGCAAATGAATCTTAGAGAATACTCGTGCGCCTTGAAGCTGGTCAAATAGATCATCAATATGAGGCAAAAGATAATGACTCTTCACTGTAACCTTGTTCAACTAACGATAATCGATGCACATACGCATAAAACATTCTTTTTCTTCACAAATAAGATAGGACCACCACAAGCTGAAACACTGGGTCGAATAAAACCCTTATCAAGCAATTCCTGTAACTGATCCTTCAACTCCTTACACTCATGAGGTGCCATACGATATGGAGGGATAGAAATGGGCTGAGTGCACGGCAACAAATCAATGCCAAACTTTATCAGGTGGCATGCCTGGAAGATCAGCTGGAAATACATCGGCATAATCCCACACCACTGGGACTGAATCAATAGAAGAGGTATCAACACTGATATCTCACACATAAGTTAAATAAGCGACACACCCCTTCTCAACCATACGTTGAGCCTTAAGAAAAGAGATAACTCTGTTGGGAGTGTTATATAAAATACCACTCCACTCAACACGCGGTGCACCTGGCATAGCTAGCATCACGATTTTGCTATGATAATCAAGAATAGAAAAATGGGGCGACAACCAGTCCATGCCCAAAATAATATCGAAATCAACTATGCAGAGTAGCAATAATTCTGCACTAGCCTCAAAACCACGAATAGTAACCAAACATGACCGATAAACGCGGTCCATAACAAGTGAATCCCCTATGGGAGTAGAAACATAAACATGGGAACTCAAAGAATCCCGAGATACACCCAAATGCAGAGAAAAATAAGAGGACACATAAGAGTAAGTAGAGCCTGGATCTAAAAGAACTGATGTCGCTCTGTGGCAAACAAAAATAATACATGTGATAACAGAATCGGAGGCAACAGCCTCGGCATGATAGGGAAGGGCATAATATTTGGCCTGGCCTACCCATCGAGGGAGACATCTACCTCCCCGGCCTCCACCTCTAGCTGGCTAAGCGGGTGGGGCGGCAACTGGATATGTAACCATAGCCTGGGAACTCTGTGGGGCACGCTATGGCTGAGAAGTCTTTGAAGATGCACCCTCCCAAATCTGTTGCAATCCTTAACCATGTGGCATGTGTCACCACACCCAAATGAAGCTCTGGAGGGACGTGGTCGTTGTGACTTGGTAGGGCCAGATCTGCTGGACTGACCTCTGAATGCACCTCGCGCAGGAGTCGCACTAGAAATCGGAGGTGCATCGTAAGGCTCTTGAGGCCTGGGGGAGCTGAAGTTGGAGCGCTGCTAGCTGCTGGAAGAGCTGAATGAATGGGGTGACCCATATAGCCCCTACCATAACCACCTGTATGGGCACCAGAGTAGTGGCCCGACTCTCGATACCTCTTAGCCTTCCTCTCATCTGTCTCCCCAGCATGTATACCCTCGATTCTCCTACCAATGCTCTCCACCTGTTGATAAGAAACATCCATATCCAACTCACGAGCCATGCTATATCTGATGCTAGAATTAAGTCCCTCAATAAACCGGCAAACCTTCTCGCGAACAGTAGCAACCAAGGCCGGTGCATGCCTACCCAAGATGGTATAACGGGAAACATACCCATAAACAGTCATAGAACCCTGGCGCAAATGCTCAAACTCTATACATCATGCGTCTCTGAGGCTCTGAGGGGACATACTCTCGCAAGAACAACTCTAAGAACTGAGCCCAAGTCAGCGAATCAGCCTCAACTGAACTGTCTAACTCATAGGTGTGCTACCACTCATAGGCGGCCCCTCGAAGCTAGAAGGTTGTGAAAGAAACCACACTGGATCTTGATATACCCATGGTACGAAGAATACAGTAACACTCATCAAGAAAACCCAAAGCATCCTCTGATGCTAGACCGTTGAATACAGGAGTCTTGTACTTCCTGAACCTCTCAAGACTTAGCTGGTCATCCTCGGAAGTTGTTGCTATGTCCCGAGGCTGATCTAGTACTGCAGGCGGCACATGCATCACCTATGAGACCTTCTCAACATGCGCTCGTTGCTCAGAAATGCGTGTGGCGGGAGTTTGTGCTCCTCCCCCAGCCTGAGATGTGGCTGCAGCAAGGGGAAGCAACCTTGCTTGAGTCAACATAGTGTACATGCTCATAAACTGTGTCAGAGTCTCCTGGATAGTTGGAGCAGTGGCAGTGGTAGCGGTAGGCTTATCAGATGCCTGGACTCCGATTGGACCTACTGGCGATACCTCAGCGGCAGATCGAGCAGGTGCTCTGGCTGCACCACGTGCACGTCCTCGACCTCTACCCCGGCCCCGGCCTCTGACAGTTGCAGTAGGGGGTACGGGTGTCTAATCACCTTGCGTAGCACATGTCCTCACCATCTATGAGAGAATAGAAAGACATAATTTTAATTGTTATATCAAAAACCTTGCACGACAAGGAAATAAAATGAAGTAAAATTTTCCTAACAGTTACATAGCCTCTCATAGATAAGTACAGACGTCTCCATACCGATCAGCGAGACTCTAATAAACTGGCATATGTTCCTTGAATTCTATGAACCTAGAGCTTTAATACCAACTTGCCACGACCCTAGTTCGCCCTCCGTGAATATGTTGTGACGGCACCTAGTCCCTACCACTAGGTAAGCCTAACAATGCAGAAATTATAACTCAAAACAAATAAACTGCGAACTCAAAACCACAAATGCATCAAAATGAAATGCGTAATGTAAAATGCCACTCGGCACATACAACTCTAAAATGCGAAAGTCTACAATATAACCCCAAAACCCTGAAAGTCATGGGAACACAAGCTAGAAGAATATAGTAGTGCTCTAATCTCCAAAAGGTCTACAACAAAGTACAATAGAAGACTAAACACTACAAGATAGAGCAAAGAAGGAGGATCTTCAGTCTGCAGGCGCGGCAGGTGTACCTCGAAGTCTTCGTAGCTCTCCCTATCTCAAGGATAATACGTATGGGTGGAGGTACCTGGATCTGCACATGAAAAACATGCACAGCAGGGTCATGAGTACACCACAGCAGTACTAAGTAAATTCCAAGCCTAACCTCGATCGGGTAGTAACAAGGAACGTCAAGGCCCTACCGAGAAATCATAGTAATAAATCTTCAAAAATATGAAATAAATAGAAATAATGAGTACATTTATGAAGTAAGACAGGTTTACAAGGCAAAAAAAATATGCAGTAATAAGGTAACACAGATTAAATGGCTTAGTATCAGTACCAACAACGAGGATCTCCGAGGATACCATTCTGTAGTCCATTTCATCAACTGTCCGAGGATCTCCCAGGATACTGTCCATCCATCATATGTATATATCTTAAGGATATCACAAGATACCTCCCCGTAGTCCACAATCAACGTGCATGGGGATTTATCCGGAAACAAACCCAATATGCAGGGGGATCTACCGGGAATCTAACCTGTAGTTTTAAAGTAAATGTGTAAGGGGTCTACCGTGAATCTAACCCGTAGTCCCAAAGTAACCAAAAGAGGGGGGAGCTATCGGAATCCCACATCTGTAATCCCAATGTAAATACGCAGCCACAACAAAAAGATATTCAACAATGAAGTTCAAAGAAACACAAGGCAACATGTAGTTCTAGCCTAACATGCTTCACGTAGTACAAACAAAGTAACTTAAGCAAATAGGAGACTTAGATCAACTAAGCATGCTTTTCTAAACTAACACAGGCTAAAGTTTGCAAATAGAATAAAGCAAGTAAGAAAGAAACTCAATCTTAATAATTAAATACAACTGAATTTTCAACAATTAGCTCAAGTACGCGCTCGTCACCTCACGTATAGCGCATTCAATCACCAAACATCATATCCTATGGGGAGAGTCCCCCACACAAGGTTAGACAAGCCACTTACCTCGAACCGTCTCCAAAATCAACATCTCATGCAACTGACTACTATTAAATTCAAAGCTAAGGCACGAAATTAGGTAAAATAACCAAAATTCCCCTTAGGACAACATCACGGAATTGGAAAATTTTTACATTTTCAGAACCCTCGTACTCTCACGAGTCTAACCATATAAAAATCTCTCAAATCAAAGGCCAAACACCCACTCAAAACTCAATAATTTGGTCAAAAAAGGTTTACCCATTTTTAATTCAAAATCCAAAAATTTAGGGGGAATGCATGATTAGATTAGTGGGGTTTAAGCATAAGAGAGTACAGAATCATTACCTAGTAGTTGCCCTCGAAAATCCCTCAAAGTTTCTCCCAAATCTGAGCTCCCAAGTGTGTGTTTTAATAAAAATGGCTAACCCTCAGATTTTGATATGTTTATATCAATCCAGGTATTAAAAGGATCGCGAACGCGGAGGCAATCTCGCATTCGAACGAAGGAAAAGGGAGGCTTTCAAAAATGCCCTTCACGAACGCGATGAAGAGTCTGCGAACTCAAAGGCCTGGGCTGGTGAAGCTATGCGAATGCGACCAAGGCAATGCGAACGCAATTGAGGAAGACATGAAGCTTCGCGAAAGCGATGGATTAAGCACGAACACGTTGAGGAAACTGGTCCTCCTCTAGGATTACTCTACGCGAACACGTGCAGGAGGAAGATAATGCGTAGAAAAAAAAGTAATAACTTCACAAATGCGAGAGAAGCATCGCGAACACGAAGAAGGAAATGGGACCTGCAACTGCTAAAGGATTTCTGCAACTTTTCCCAACTTCAAAATGCTCCATTGAGCATCCGAAACACACCCGAGGCCCCCAAGACCTCGACAAAAACCTATGGACATATCCCATAACATTATTCAAACTTGTAGCAATCCTTAAACCACCTAAAGCAACGTCGGAAACTCAAATTAATCAGTGATTCAATCCTAAGAACTTCAAATTCTCTCAAAACACGCTTTTGATCAAAAACCTAACCAAGACCCGTCTGAATGACCTGAAATTGTGCACACACATCCCAAAAGACATGACGTAACCACTGCAACTTCTAAAATTCCATTCTGACTCTCGGATCGAAATCTCATCTATCAACTGGAAACTTAAAAAATTCAAACTTCGGCATTTCAGGCCTAAATTAGTTATGACCTCCAAAACACCTTCCAAACACGCTCCCCAACCTGAAATCACCTAACGAAGCTTAAGGAACCATCGGATTTCCATTCTGAGGTTGTCTTCACACTGTTCTGACTAGGGACAACTTTATAACACTTAAGGTCTCAATTAAGGATTAAGTGTCCCAAAAACTCTCCGAAACTCAAAAATGAACGTCCCGACAAATCAAATAAGAAGAAAAAAAACTTGGGGAAAGTAGTTAATAAGAAATTGGGGTATTAATTCTTAAGATGACCGACCGGGACATCGCATCGTTTAATATGTGATCTGCATGGTGGTATTTTAAGTTCTGTATGGCAATTTCCTGAATAGCAGGAACCCTTTGCATACCATTGTTACTGTGTGAGGAACCTATAGGACAATTTCTAGAAGAAATATCACGACAAGGTCTTGCATGATTTAATGTGGATGGCTACAACTGAGCACCAGCAGCGCAAATTCAGGAGGCACATGGAAGCGACCCGGTAGTTAGATCCATGAGCCTATGCTTGGTTGATGAGACATGAGCTTCACAAGCGGACATTAGATTCTGATAGTGGCAGACAATGAGGAGCCCTGACTACAAATATATCGGAGTCATTTAACTACTTATTGAAGTCTCCACGTGGATTTCCTGTCATTACCATAGATAACAAAAGTGTCTATACTTGTTTATGTTGCAATATCTATCAAATAAACTAGTCTTGTTACATCTTTATTTTTTAACACGACATTTTAAAGGATGATGATATGATTGTTCCAACATTCAACTTATTGGTGTTAATAAATAAGACCAATTTGAAGATTGAAATTTCATAACATAATACTCGAAGAGATGAAAGCACAATAACAATAACTAAAGCAACATACATGAAAATAAAAGATAATAAAGGATAAATCAAAATATTGTTGTTTCATTTCTGAAAATTTAATATGTATAGCGCGGTACAATACTACATTTTATGTGTTGTCTTGTTGGTCTAAAAAGCTGACTGACTGCACAAAAGCTGTTTCGTGTCAAAAAATTGAATATGTATAGCGCGGTACAATATTACATTTTGTATGTTGTCTTGTTGGTCTGAAAAGCTAAACCGACTGCGGAAAAGCTGTTTCGTTTTAGATATATATATATATATATATATATATATATATATATATATATATATATATATATATATATATATATATATATATAGCGTGGTACAATACTACGTTTTGTAATAAGTTTTTCCTATAAATAGCGGGCGCATTCTACTTATTTTATGCGCTTAACAATAATCAATAGCAAATATTTCCATAAAATCAAGGTTTTTCTTTACGCATTAACAAATGTCTGAACCCCTTTATGTCCCAAGGTGCGAGTGCGACAAAAAATGCATGATTCACGACTGATAGGAAGAAGCTGGGCGCTGCTACTAGGCGTGTATGAACAAGTTTTATAGGGTTGTATTGATTGATGAACCCTGTCAGTAGGAATACTACAAAGAGAAGTTGCAGAGTCTTCATTGTTTGTGTTTGAAGCATTGGGAATAGAAAGACATTACAAACGAGAAGTTGCGAAGTTGAAGGAGAAATTGAAGGAGGTGGAAGAAGAAGAAAATAAGCTGGAAGACAAATTTAATTGATTGGAGCATAGAATACTAGGCGGTCGTGACTAAACAATGACATGTACGTATTGAGCATGGTAATGTATCTTTATGTTTCCATGTCATGTGTTTTCACTAGTTGTACTGAATTTAAATTATATTAGGTTTGCTATGTTTCTGTTTGTGTGTAGTGTTAAAATAAAATTATTGTTCAAATTATATTAAAATAAAATTATTGTTAAAATAAAATTCTTGTTATTATTTACATAATGTCAATGTGTCTAACAACCTTTATGCTTTAATGCAGCCGCTGACCTGAGGTGCATTCCCTATCGTACGGGTACACTATAAAGATCATCCTCATCACGTCGCCTCTTTATATGAGGATGCGCTGCAACATGATCATTAATAGGGCTGGTAGATCGATAGAAGGGGCCTTCGGTCCGTCAGCAACCTACAAAAAAATTAGTAAGCTTAATATATGAAAATGTATATCAATAATGTACGTGTTAAGTCAAAAATATTTTCTTACCATGGTCTCATTGGGCTCCTGAAAGCATCTATGGTGTCTTTAGCATCATATAAAGTGGGCTCCGTGATGGGATGAGATGAAGCCATAATAAGAAAATTAAAAATTAATTTATGCAAATCATTGAGGAAAAAAACAAATTAAATTAAATAGTAATAAAAACATACTTGCGCCTGTGATAGATCCGCCGCAACCGCCGATGATGAGACAAAACTCAACCTGTGCCCACTATCCACGTCTCGGGTCGGCCGATCCTCATCTGCATTAGATGGGCCTAAAAAGAACTGTTGTACATCAGTGGCAAATGTAACCATGATCAACTACGGATCTGACGGGATCACCTACAATGCTGGCAGCTCCTGCTGAAGGCTTTATGATGGCATGCTGCTAAAAGGCTCGTTTTGTTGAGGGGTATAACCCGACTGATCATCTCCAATATCCTCATCAGGTGCCTCAACACCCCCTTGTTGGGGACCACCTCCTCACTGTCCCCACGACCCCGTAAGGCACCCCTGCCTCGTGGGACAACCCTGCCTAGTGGGGCAGACTTATCTCGTACCCGTCCTCTCTAGCGTGCAATAGGCCTACCCGATGGTGGTGCTCTGGCACCACATAATCAGCAACATGATCTAACCTATCGCCCTCTTTGGCTCACTATGGTGTCCGGAGAGCCAGCTCTATCACCTAACGATTATACTTACTAATCTGCTACTGCATCTGCAGTTCCAACTGGTAGAATAAGTGATGAACAATAGCATGCACAACATTTAAAATATTAATTACTGAACACTATATCACAATTATAAGCCCGGGTTCCAAAAATCATACCAGTTAGTGCTTCCCGGCGTATGGTTTATACCGACCGCAAGCTTGATGAACGGGGTTCCTGATCATCAGTTGGGTAACATCGCGGTACCAGGACATATATATCTGAATAGCCGCTGCCTGGATCTGTGAAGGTAGGGGTGGAATCAGGTCCTCTTGTTGGTCCTAAGTATGGACCTGTGCATCTAGCATGCTATAAATGCATTATCCACCCTCGAACGATCATCCCGTTGATAATGGAAAGCCTCCCATGTAGGTCCCCTCAGTATAGTATGTGGACGTCCAAACTGGCGAAGTACCCACTCTGTAGCATCATGCTCCACAACATGGAGGCATATCAGCGTGACGGAAGTACTCCAAAGCAGTTTACCGGCAAACCAATAATCGAGCAGTCCAGCTATCAAGTCGTCACTGTATGGCGTCCAGATGAACTATCAAATAATAACATAAAAGTGATATTCACAACACAAGTGAATCTATAACAAGTAAGTTTAGTTACATATTATGGCACGGTAATTTCCACATCGGAGAGCCCACCTCCTAGCTAGAGGGAGAAACGGAGGTGCTATATCCGATGGTAATGGTGGTAGAGATGGCTACAATGGCAAGAACTGTTCCCAGGCCCAAACCTAACATACAATGTTGACGTAAAGTTTAGGAGTCATTTTGACTATACAGAATTGGAAGTAATGAACATAGTACTCGAACATGTTGTCACGTGTAGAAGCGGCAGAAAATCACATACGTCGCTCTAGGTGCCCATACTTGCCCGACACATAATCCTATACAGGTAATCGAGAACAGCAGCACCCTTACTGTAGTGGTGTAAATCATCTAGCTGTTGAAGATGATGTAGAAATCTCATACTCACTAAATTTTTCGTAGTGTTCGGGAATAAGACACCCCCAAAAAGATAGAGCAGCGCCAACATCGTGTATCGGTAAATATGTAGATCATCTATCTTGCTGGTGATGTCGGCGTGCAATATCTCCAAATGATGTCTAATAGTTGTCATAGAAATGTGGCTGCCCCCTGAAGCTTCAGCCTCACCCTATGGCCTGAAACTAGTTAACTGCTGCAGCAAGTCCAAATACTGGGCACACGACATAGATATCATATACTGAGGAAGTGCAACGACCATTCCATCAGCCGGCAGCCCATCTAAAACATGAACATCCTGAAATGCGATGGTGGCCTCACCAATGAACAAGTGGAAAGTATGCGTCTCCGATCGCCACCGCTCTACCAAGGCTATGATCAAAGACCCGTCGAACTGCAGCCGTCTAATCTAAAAAATCTTATGGAATACATGAGGATAGAAATCTCTGCCCCTCATAAAGTCCCACACACCGTCCACTCTCGTAGCGCGGAAATCCTGCTCCACTAGCTCTTTCGCCCATATGCAGGCAGACCTATGATTGCCCTGTAACATCAACATCTCATCCGAGAAAGGCCCAGGATGCACATGTCGTCCATGTCGCCTATTATAAATTAAACAATATTGATTGTGTGATTGTGTTATAATTATTAATATTTAATTATTTAATTCGACATAATATATATCTATGGGTGCCAAGCTCGATATTTGAGTCCCGGTAGCACCAAGCTATCATGAATTCGTATGTGTGACAATTTCAATATTTTTAGAATTTTGTTTGTTTTATAAATTAAATAATTAAAAATTTGAACAGAGTATATATTTATGGATCTCATGCTCGATATTTGAGGCCCAATAGCACCAAGCTATCATGAATTCTTATGTATGTCAGTTTTAATACTTTTCATAACTTTGTTTGTATTATAATGATTAATATTTCATTATTTAATTGGACATAGCATATATCTATGGGTTCCAGGCTCGATATTTGAGTTCAGTAGCACAAAAGCTATCCTGAATTCTTATGTGTGACAATTGTAATATTTTTAGCATTTTGTTTGTTTTATAAATTAAATAATAATAATTTAATTGAATAGAGTATATATATTTATGGGTTCCAGACTCGATATTTGAGGCCCAGTAGCACCAAGCTATCCTGAATTCTTATGTGTGACAATTTCAATATTTTTAGAATTTTATTTGTTTATAAATTAAATAATTAATTTTTAATTGTAAAACGTATATATATATATATATATATATATCTATGGGTTCCCACGCTCGATATTTGAGGTGGAGTAGCCCCAAGCTTTCCTTAATTCTTATATGCGTCAATTTCAATATTTTTAGAATTTTTTGTGTTTGTTTTGAAAATTAAATAATTAATTTTTAATTAGATAAAGTATATACTTGAATTTTTATGTGTGTCACTTTCAATATTTTTCATAATTCTATGTGTTTTTGATAAATTAAATAATTAATTTTATTAAAGCGTAATTGGATAGAGTTTGTAATTAGTAGATACTTAAACTATAGAGATTCTATGCTAAAAGGCTTAACTTTATTATGCTAAAAGGCTCTATATTTTTCTATGCGAAAAGGTAATATATTTTACTACGTTATAAGGCTCTATATTTTACTATGTTATACATGCACTAGTCTTTAAGCAAATAAATAATCTAAACTAAATAAAAATAACAAACATATTTTAATAATATAACATCCACAAAATTACATATAAAACATTAAAAGTAATTTATGAACATTTTTATTAACAAGAAAAAATATTTCTCAATTTTTAACTATTTTTTTAAACACTAATAATTTAATTCGGATAAAATAACATACTAATTTAAACGCAAACAAAACACGAAACAATATAAAAATACATTCAAGACAACTAATATGCATTATTATATGAGTTTCGACATAAACTAAATCGGAATACCTCGATTTATGTTTATAGAAAAGTCAAAAAATTTAAATTTTGAGCCCGAAACGAGAAAACCACAACAGTAGAAGTCTTGGGTTATATGCGGGACCTACAATCTTAATTTTTTGTGTGACGAGCCGGTCCACTCGAATATTTTTTTTAGAAAAAAAGGGAGAGGGGGGACCGCTGTTTGTTGGATTTAAAAATAGAGCTTCTGTTCAGTCGCGAGAAAGAAGAAAAGATTTTTATTTGAATAGATAAAATACGATATTATACCGTACTTTACTTTAACGACTATAACCTTATTAGAGTAAAATACATTATAATACCATATTTTATATAAAAAATAACCTTTTTTTATAAAAATGTGTTTTGAGTCAAAATATTGTCATTTAAATTTCGGACTCGTCTAAAAAGTTAATCATGTGGAAGGTGGTTATGTATTCGATGCAACCGACTATTCTTTGCATCGTTGCTAAACTATGTTAACAGTTGCACCTCTCGTTGCTCCAATCAATGCTCACATCTTTGTAGATTTGTACCTTTAAAATCTCCATCCCCATTTTACAAATTCCAGCTCAAACATACAACGCACACATTTCTTGTCGTTTAGTATACCTTTCCTCATATCCAATCAAAACGGACCACGTTAAACTTTTCCATTCTATACATAAAGCGCGTGATCACCCGCCACACTCTCTTCGTTTCGAACAATTTGCTAAGCGCACGCAGCACAAAGTGCGCAGAATAGCCAATTGGTAACCCCCCTCCTCTATCTCTTTGTTAGATTCATTCTGTAGATTTTGATCTGCTTTTTGTTGCTTATTAATTGAGTTTTTTTGTTATTAATTTGGTCATTTTCTGTGATTTCAGAGGTGTGTGTGTCTGTGTGTGCAAATCATATACGAATTGATTATTCAATGGCAGCACCACCGGCAAGAGCTAGAGCGGACTATGATTACCTCATAAAGCTTCTTTTGATCGGCGATAGTGGTCAGTAATCTAACACATTTTCCTTTCTAATCCTTTTTCACAGATCACAAATTTTCAGTTCTCAATTCTTTTGGACATTAGCATTAGCTTTGGACGTTTTAAAATTTTCGGATCTATGGCGACATTTTTAGGATCCTTTAGTTGACTTCTGTACGGATCCAGCCTCTGCTCAGAAAATGTTTTTTTTTTACGATGTGCTTTTGAGTGTACAGATTTTTTTTGATGTGTCTAGATTTGGTTCATTTAATGGATTTGCATGTTAATAAGCTAGAAAGTTTGTTATATTTGTCCATGTGACATGACTAGGGATTTAACATATTCCATTGGAATTTATGTGACACTCTTTCTTTTTTAGTATGTCGGAAAAAAAAAGGGTCAGAATTGCCCCTAACGTATTGACTCCAGTTTAAAAATGTCATCCGTTAACCTATTTTGAAAAAAATGCCCCTACCGTTAAAATTCTGACATATTTGTGTCCCTAACGTATTTACTCCAGTTTAAAAATACCCCTACCGTAACCTATTTTGAAAAAAATGCCCCTACCGTTTTAAATATAAGTACAGTCAGTTGACTTAGAGGCACAAATATGCCAAAATTTTAACGGTAGGGGCATTTTTTTCAAAATAGGTTAACGGAGGGCATTTTTAAACTGGAGTTAATACGTTAGGGGCAGTTCTGACCCTTTTCCCTTTTTATATTTATAAATTATTTAACTTTGTACTTCCAAATCTACAAGTGATTAGCAAGTTTTAAAAGTCTTTATTTTGTTTCTTAAATTCTGTTAGTCAAACAATGTCACATAAATCAGGATGCAGGGAATAGCATTTTTAGTGTTAATGAGCGCATAGGAATATCTACTGGACTAGTAATGATTACCATAGATTATGGCCGTATGAAATGTGTTGATGTGTTATATGTCAAAATTAGCCATGATCTTACTTGATATTACCTGATCAATGTACAACAACAACAACAACTACCCAGTATATTCCCACCAGGTGGGTTCTGGGGAGGGTAATATATAGACGAGCCTTACCCCTACCCGAAAGGGCAGGGAGGCTGTTTCCAATCGACCCTCGGCTCATAGGATTAGGGGGAAAACAGTAGTAAAACAGAACAGAGACAAAAACAAACAGAAACAATATAGCATTAATGCATAAGAAATTCCAGCATAAATAGCGTTAATAATAATCTGGACAAAGGAAACAAAATACCAATATACAATAGCAAGTAATAGTAACGTACAGTAAACACAAATCATGTATGAGTAACCCTGCTGACCCACCCCCAACCCCGGGAGAAGCGAACGAAAAACTCTAGGGGCCCCTATCCTACAACCCTGATTCTAGACCTCCAGACTTTCCTATCAAGGGTCATGTCCTCGGAAACCTGCATTCTAGCCATGTCCTGCCTAATCACCTCTCCCCAATACTTCTTGGGCCTCCCTCTGCCGCGCCGACCGCCAACAATCTCCAGCCGCTCGCAGCTCCTCACCGGTGCATCGGGACTTCTCCTCAGCACATGCCCGAACCACCTCAGTCGCGCTTCACGCATCTTCTCGTCCACCGGGGCCACCCCCACCTTCTCTCGAATAACTTCATTCTTAATCTTATCCAGCCTGGTGTGCCCGCACATCCACCTAAGCATCCTCATCTCCGCGACCCTCATCCTCTGAACATGGGAATTCTTCACGGGCCAGCACTCCGCCCCATACAGCATCGCAGGTCTAACCACGGCTTTATAGAATTTCCCCTTGAGTTTGTGTGAAACTTTCCTGTCACACAGAAGTCCTGATGCAAGCCTCCACTTAGCCCACCCTGCTCCTATACGATGCGTGACGTCCCCGTCAATCTCTCCGTCCCCCTAAATTACCGACCCAAGATATCGGACGCTGTCCTTCTTGGCGATGGCCTGGGAGCCAATCATCACGTCCCTGCCTACTTCGCTCGGATCGGCGCTAAACTTGCACTCCAGGTATTCTGTCTTAGATCTGCTTAATTTGAAACCTTTAGACTCGAGAGTCTGCCTCCATACCTCTAACCTTTCAATAACACCGGCCCTCGTCTCATCTATCAATACTATATCATCAGCAAATAACATACACCAAGGCACATCCCCTTGAATATGACGGGTAAGAGCATCTATCACTAAGGCAAACAAGAGGGGGCTCAGCGCCGATCCTTGATGGAGCCCTATAACCACTGGAAAATGGCCTGATTCGCCATCCACCGTCCTAACCCTAGTCTTAGCTCCATTATACATGTCCTTGATTACTCTGATGTAGGCTTCTGGCACGCTCTTCGCCTCCAAACACCTCCATAGCACCTCCCTTGGGACCTTATCATACGCCTTCTCCAGGTCAATAAGCACCATGTGAAGATCCTTCCTCTCATCCCTGAATTGCTCCGCCAGCCGCCTGACAAGGTGGATCGCCTCTGTAGTGGAGCGGCCCGGCATGAAACCGAACTGGTTTCCAGATATAGATGTCACCCCCCTCACCCTCGTCTCAATCACCCTCTCCCAAACCTTCATGGTGTGACTTAATAATTTGATACCCCTATAATTGTTGCAGCACTGGATGTCCCCTTTGTTCTTGTACAAGGGCACCACTGTACTCCATCTCCACTCATCCGGCATCCTTTTGGTCCTGAAGATCGCATTGAACAACCTGGAGAGCCACTCTCCCCCAGACTTACCCATGCACTTCCAGAACTCCACCGGGATCTCGTCAGGCCCGGTCGCTCGACCCCTACTCATCCTACGCAAGGCCCCCCTCCTCCACCCTAATGCGCCTGCAGTACCCAAGGTCCCTATGCCGCTCAGAATGCCCCAGCTACCCTAGTTCTATGTCACGATCCCCCTCCTCGTTAAGTAAGTCACGAAAGTACTCCTGCCACCTCTGTTTGATTTGAGATTCCCCCAACAGAACTCTACCGTCCTCGCCCTTGATACACCTAACTTGGTCTAGATCGCGAGCCTTCCTCTCCCTCGCTTTAGCTAATCGGAATAACTTCTTATCCCCGCCTCTCTCCCCTAGCTCTTCGTACATGCGACCGAACGCCGCGTTTTTAGCTTCCGTAACTGCCATCTTCGCTTTTTTCCTTGCCACCTTGTAGATCGCCCTGTTCGCTCGCCGCTCATCCTCGCTTGTGCTCCCTGCCAACCTAGCGAAC
>JAXGFW010000333.1:0-25000 GCA_034376525.1 Nicotiana benthamiana | reverse complement strand
CCGCAGAAAACACTCCGAGGAGTATAAAGGATGAAAAGCTTATAGAGAACCTACGCCGAAAAGTAGCTGAATACGGTTTTGACCTGAATAAGGCAGAGGGTGAATTGTCTAGAGCTCGGAGACAGTTAATTAAGAGCGCTGAAGAAAGGGCCCGCATATTAGAGGAGTTAAAAGAAGGAAGCGGCAATGAAAGCGCTGGTCTAAAACAGAGGGTTATCATAGCTGAAAGCAAAATGGCCAAGAAGAACAAGTATTTCAAAGCTGAAAAGGATCATTGCTATGTGGTAATAGCGGGGTTGGAAAGGGATTTGCAGCAGTTTCAAAAGCTAAATCAGGCAGCTGAACGGACTTTGGAAGCACGGGCTGAACAAATAGGGCATCTGCTACAAGAAAAAAGGGTTATCCGAGAAAAGGTGCGGTCAATTGCGTACTACATTACCACTAATTGCAATCGCTACGAGGACATGACACAGTCTATGTTTTTTGCCACTGATATGACCTTTGTCCGACAAGTAATGGAAGATCTCCATTATCTCCAAGAAGTTTAGCGCGCAAGCCCACAAGGCCGAATGATGCCTCACAAGCTCCAAAAGCATTGGAAGTATTAATTTATTAATAGACTTGTATTTTTCTTACACAAAAAAGAAATCTGGCTTTTGTCTTTTCAAGTCTGTAAGGGTATTAAGTCCCTGTCTGGTAGTTTCTTTTAGCCATTGTAATCGAAATTTGTATTTTTATCAAATCGAAAATTCCAAAAAATATTTGTGCTGCGTACTTCACCCTTCATATCCATGAACTACGCTCAGTCTGATTCATGCAAGTCATGATATGTAGGATATCTCCATAGGATTCGACCGTATTCTTTAAAACAGGAATAAATAATAAAACAAAAAAAAAACAAAACAAAAAGGGAGAGTAAAGAGAGGAAACAAAAGGGAGAAGCAAAAGGAAATAAAGGCCGGGATGACACATGCGACTGGGGAAAGCATGTAGAAACCCATTATTTGCATAGGTGCATCATGCTCAACAGTGATTTCCTATTTGTCATCTACCTCGAACTAACTACGTTTTCTAGCATTACAGTTCAGGTGTTTAGAATAGTGATTGGTTTTGCGGTAAACTGGCGTCACACCGATACTTCACTCATTCAAAGGGAAATACAGAGATGTCAATTGAGATGACTCAAGTCACCCTCCCTATTCCAGAAGACAATCCAATCATGGGAGTACCGGCTTCTGAATCTGCAGCAGCCGAAGAAAACAGGATCCTGCGGCTCAAGGGTCATGGAAATGTGGGACGCATGGACCAATGGAAAGGAACCTCCCAGCGCCATCCCTGGATTTCCCGAGCTATTTCCACGGTTAGGGGGTACCTCTACTATTCCAATCAGTCACCCGAACATTCTCCTGGGGTAGCCCACTATTTCCACCAATTTTGTTGGGGCGCCCTCTGAAACCCACCCTCCAATGTTTGCATCCGGGCAAGTTCCCAATATCTTTACAGCCCCTCCGTGCGCAGCTAATACACAGCCTGCAATACCGAGGCCTGTATTTTACCCCGCAGCCTTTACCTTCAAAACTCCAAATTACCAAAATGAGCCTCCCCTGTACCCTACATATAGCTACCCTCAGCCATCATATGAACTTACCCCTGTGCTGGATAAAACTTCCAAAGCACCCGAGCAGGATGAGATCACAAGGAGAATGAGGAGTCTGGAGCAAAGCCTGAAGAATATGCAAGGACTGAGCGGACAATAAAGTGTAGCCTATTCAGACTTGTGCATGTTCCCCCATATCCATCTTCCTTTGGGGTTTAAAGTGCCCAAATTTGAGAAGTACGATGGCCATGGAGACCCTATCGCCCATCTAAAAAATATTGTAATTAGTTAGATGGAGCAGGCGGAAAGGAAGAGCTTCTGATGGCATACTTTGGAGAAAGCTTAGTAGGGATTTCTTCCGAATGGTACATAGACCAAAACATCACCCGGTGGCACATATGGGATGACCTTGCCCGGGACTTTGTGAAACAATTCCAGTTCAATGTCGACGTCGCCTCGGATAGGAATTCCCTAGCCAACCTGAAGAAGAAACCTGCTGAAAGCTTCAGGAGTACGCTATTAAATGGCGAGAGCAAGCATCAAGGGTGAAACCTCATATGGATGAAACGGAAATGGTCACCATCTTTTTTGCAGGCACAGGAGGCAGACTATTTCCAGAACATGATGTCCGCAATGGGCAAACCATTTGCTGAAGCAATAAAGATCAGAGAAATGGTGGAAATTGGCCTCACAAGAGGGACGATTCTAAGCCAATCTACCATCAGAGCCACCTCTCAATCCATACAAGGAGGGGCGGGAGGAATTCCCAGGAACAAGAAAAGAGAAGAGGCATCCATGGTAGCCTCCGGGGCGAGGAAACAACATACCCACAGACATGCATTCTCTGACAAAGCGCCTCAACACTACTATCCTCACAGAGACATGCATTATGTCCCTCCACCCTACGCAGTTATGAATGTTCAACCATTCCCCCGACCTCAACAACAGGATAATAGAAATCAAGCTCCGAGGAATCTACTCCTGCATAATCATTACAATCCCCGCCATCAGCAAAACAACTATCGTCCCCGGGAGCCACCCCGGAGACAAAACTTCACCCCAATTGGAGAATCCTATGCTAACCTGTTTCCAAAGCTAGTACCACTCAGGGACAGAGGGCCACGATACTGAAAATTGTTGGACCTTGAAGCGAGCGGTGGAAGACTTGATTGATCAAAAGAAAATTGTTCTCAAAGATGACGAAGTCCCGAATGTAACTAACAAATGTTTACCAGCTCACAACAACGAGCCGGTCATCGGGATGATCTGCGAGGACAAAGAGTTTGATCCCGCTCTCAAAGCCATCATAGCCATCACCGAGGCCGACAGGAAGCCAAAAGTCGCCCCAAAGAAAATGGATGAAAAGAAAACAGAAGAAGCCAAAAGCCCTGAAGTAGAGAAGAAGGTTGAGGTCAAAGCTGAAACAACCCCCGCCAAAGAAAAAATACTCTATATTCCCCGGGGAAGCAAAGAAAAGCGGTCCACTTTAAGCCCTCTCAAAAGATTTTAGCTGAACAGAGCCCTGAACATACCAGAGAAGGCGTATGTGGTACGGGGATCAATTAAGCCACCGGTGCTGAACGAGCCTGTGGTTATTGGTCGCGCAGCACAAAAGCCCATGACCAATCCTTCAGCCGTTCCCTGGAATTATCAGGAAACCATTGTTATGCACAAGGGAAAAGAAGTCCTTGGAGAAGCCCCAAAGGGATGTCCCACGAAGAAATACTTGAATGTTGAAGAAGTAAATGCCGCTACCAAACGGCGATTCCCGCCTAAGAAGCCAGTGCATGCTGAGGAAGCAGAAGCCTTTTTCCAAAAAATGAAGATGCCAGAGTATGAAATGGTAGATCAACCTCAGAAATCCCTTGAACAGATGTCTCTACTGTCACTCTTAATGAAATCTCGTAAGCATCAACAAGTGTTATTCAAAACATAAATGAAGCATATGTTCGAGCTGAGACCTCGGTAGAATAGTTAGAGAAAATGGCGGAGAGATTCTTTGCCATCAATCAAATATCGTTCAGTAAGAATGACCTACCCCCAGAGGGAGCTGCTCATAACAAGGCCTTGCATCTCACTATCAAATCTGAGGGATATTATGTTAAGAGAGTAATGGTTGACGAAGGTTCCGGAGTAGACATCTGTCCACTTTCTACCTTGCAGAGAATGGAGATCGAGACAGGGAGGATCCGTCCTAATAACGTCTATGTTCGAGCCTTCGATGGTATAAAAAGGGATACCATAGGTGAAATCGATCTGGTGCTCACCATCGGTCCAGTAGACTTCGAAGTGACCTTCCAGGTGTTGACATGGACACCTCCTACAACTACCTCCTGGGATGGCCGTGGATTCATGCAGTAGGGGCAGTGACTTCAACCTTGCACCAAATGCTGAAATTTGAGTATGAAAATCAGGGGATTGTAGTTCATGGGGAGGACGAGCAATCAATTTACCGGGACCCCTCTGTCCCCTGTCTAGAAGCCAAGGAAGTCAGTGAACAGATAGTTTACCAAGCTTTCGAAGTCGTAGTAGCTGACCACCATGAAGAGGGCAAGCCGCTTCCTCAGCCTTTCCTGTCAAATGTTTCAATTATGGTAGCAAAGGAAATGACGCGCCAAGGCTTCAAGCCAGGCAAGGGACTCGGAAGCTCCCTATAGGGCATTACCGAGCCAGTCGCCTTGCCGGCCACAGAAAAGTTCTTTGGACTGGGATTTCATCCAACCTCGGAAGATATCACCTGGGCTAATCGCAGAAAATGCCAAGGATGGACCTTACCACAACCCCTACCTCACTTGTACAAAACCTTTATAAAAACAAAGTACAGTGAAGAAGAGGAAGAAGAAACTTTCACGCAAGAAGAAATTGATGAAATTTGTGGGGCTATGAGAGAGTTTCTCTATGATGTAAACAAGGTCCAGATGCCAAACTTCAAAATTGGAAGGCCACACCCTTTCCAGTAAGGCGGGAGACCCGGTAGTCTCGCATTGTTACCTTTTCCTACATCACGAGCTATTTCAGGGTGTAGCTCGTTGTTTGTTTTCCTTTTAGCACTTCAAATCTAAAATTGTAAACCTTGTTCATATTTCAAGTTCAAAGAAATAAAATCAAATATTTTTCATTTCTCTGCTTTTCTCTGATTTTGTCTTTCTTTATTTTTCATCTTTTCTTTCAGTCCAAATAATGCGGCTTTAAATAAAATGACATGCTCGCGGACTTCTTGCCATGACCCAAATCCGATGCCTGTCTGTGAAATAATGAACCAGGAACTGGAATACAATAAAGAAGAGGATTTTAGGGAAATCACTCGAGAATTGGAACACTTTGAGAACAAACCAAAGCCTAACTTAAATGATACTGAGCCGGTTAACCTGGGCGATCTTGATGAAATCAAAGAAACCAAAATAAGTATCCACGTAAATAAAGAGATATAGGATTCACCGGTTCAACTCCTGTTGGAATACAAAGATGTATTTGCGTGGTCCTATGATGATATGCCTGGCCTGAGTATGGATTTGGTGGTCCACAAGTTGCCAACATACCCCGAATGCCCTCCAGTACAACAAAAGCAAAGAAAATTCAAGCCTGATGTCAGTGATAAAATCAAAGAGGAAATTACAAAACAGCTTGAAGCAGGGGTAATCCGGGTAGTGCGGTACACCACATGGCTGGCTAATGTGGTCCCAATGCCGAAAAAGGATGGTAAAACCCAAGGTTGTGTGGATTATAGAGATCTAAACAAGGTGAGTCCCAAGGATAATTTCCCTCTGTCCAACATCCACATCCTGGTTTATAATTGTGCCAAGCATGAGATTCAATCATTTGTAGGCTGCTACGCAGGGTATCACCAAGTTCTGATGGATGAAGAAGACGCTGAGAAAACCGCCTTCACAATACCCTGGGGACATATTGCTATAGATTTATGCCTTTCGGATTGAAAAACGCCGGGGCAACGTACATGAGAGCCATGACCACCATCCTCCAGGATATGATGCATCGAGGGATAGAGGTGTACGTGGATAACGTGATTATCAAATCTAGAACTCAGGTCAAGCATGTAATGGATTTGAGGAAATTCTTTGAAAGGCTCCGCAAATATAATTTGAAATTGAATCCAACAAAATGCGCATTTGGAGTTCCTTCGGGCAAACTTTTGGGTTCATCGTCAGTCAGAGAGGCATTGAATTAGACCCAACCAAGATCAAATCCATTCGGGAGCTGCCTCCGCCAAGGACCAAAAAGGATGTAATGAGTCTATTGGGGAGATTAAATTACATCAGCCAGTTCACCGCCCAACTGACCTTAACCGCTGAGCCTATATTCAAACTTCTAAAGAAGGATCGTCAATTAAGTGGACGGTCGAATGTCAGGAAGCTTTTGACAAAATTAAAAAATACTTGTCCAATCCACCAGTTTTAGTCCCGCCAAAACCAGGAAGGCCATTGTTTCTCTGCCTGACGGTCTTGGAAAGGCTCTTTCGATTGTATTCTCGGGCAGCATGACGCCACATGAAAGAAAGAGCAGGCCATCTATTATATGAGCAAAAAGTTTACTGGCTACGAGGCCAAGTACACATTGTTAGAAAGAACATGTTACGCCTTGACGTGGGTAGCTCAAAAGCTGAGGCATTATCTGCAAGCTCATACCACGTACCTCATAACCAGGCTAGATCCACTAAGTTACATATTTCAAAAACCAATGCCCACAGGGTGACTGGCCAAATGGCAGATACTTCTTAGCAAGGTCGACATCGTCTATGTCACTCGTACAGCGATGAAAGCTCAGACACTGGCGGATCATCTCGCACAAAACCCCGTTGATGACGAGTATCAGCCTTTAAGCACTTACTTCCCTGACAAAGAAGTGAACTCATTAGAAATAGCAACTGAGGACACTCCCATCTGGAAAATGTTCTTCGACGGGGCGGCAAACGCCAAAGGTGTAGGGATCGGGGAAATCTTTAATCTCACCTATAGGCCACCATTATCCAGCTACAGCCAGACTCCGGTTTTTTTGCACCAAAATACAGCTGAATATGAGGCTTGCATTATGGGAACGAACATGGCTATCAACCAGGACGTCAAAGAGTTTCTAATCATGGGGGACACCGATTTAATCATCCGACTAGCTCAAGGAGAATGGGAGACAAGGGACATTAAGCTCCTCCCGTATAGACAGTATGTCGAAGACCTAAGCAAATGGTTCAAGTCGGTACAGTCTAGGTACATTCCCCGTTGTCACAATGAGTTGGCATATGCACTTGCCACTTTGGCCTCCATGCTGCCATACCCTGTGAATGCCTATGTGGATCCTCTACAAATCCAAATCAAAGAAAATACATGGATATTGTAATACAACCGAAGCAGAGCCTAGCCCACAGCCATGGTATCACGACATCTTGAGGTTCCTAAAAACGCAGGAGTACCCTCACCAAGCCACATGAGAACTAAAGAAGACCATCTGACGGCATGCGAGCAATTTCTTCTTGAGTGGTAACACTCTGTACAAAGGACTCCAGATCTTAATTTGTTGAGATGTGTGGATGCCGAGGAAGATGGGAAAATTATGCACAAAGTACATGCGGGCGTATGTGGGCCCCATATGAATGGCTATGTATTGGCAAAGAAGATACTTCGAGCTGGTTATTATTGGATGACCATGGGAAAAGTCTGCTTCAGCTTTGTGCGGAAATATCATCAATGCCAAGTGCACGGTGATCTAATTCATGCACCACCAAAAGAGCTGCATCCTATGTCCGCACCTTGGCCATTTGATGCCTGGGGAATGGACGTCATTGGGCCGATCGAGCCAAAGGCCTCAAACGGGCACAGATTTATATTGGTCGCCATTGATTATTTCACAAAATGGGTTGAGGCCTTTACCCTCAAATCTGTCACTAAGAAAGCAGTAGTGGATTTCGTGCATTCCAACGTCATTTGCCACTTTGGGATCCCCGCTACTATCATTACTAACAATGCAGCTAATCTAAACAGTCGGCTGATGGGAGAGATATGTGAACAATTCAAAATAACACATAGAAACTCCATTCCCTACCGATCTAAAACTAATGGTGCGGTTGAAGCAGCCAACAAGAACATCAAGAAAATCTTGAGAAAATGATCCAAAGCCCGAGGCAATGGCACGAAAGGTTGCATTTTGCATAAATGGGATATCGTACCATGGTAGGTACATCTATATGATCCACTCCTTAGTTGTTGGTCTATGGAACTGAGGTTGTTATGTCCACCGAGGTGGAAATCCCTTCGCTCCGAGTGATTGTCGAAGCAAAAATCGAAGATAGTGAATGGGTCAAAACCCGGTTAGAGCAACTGGCACTAATTGATGAAAAACAAATGGCCGCAGTGTGCCACAAGCAGTTGTACCAACAAAGAATGTCCCGTGCCTATAACAGGAAAGTGCGCCCTAGGAATTTTGAAGTCGCGCAGCTGGTGTTGAGATGGATACTTCCGCACCATCAAGAGGCCAAAGGAATATTCGCTCCAAATTGGAAAGGCAGATACATCATCAGGAAGATATTGCCTAGAGCAGCATTGTACTTGGGCGACGTTGCAAGAGATGAGCCCGAGGCAGCGGTAAACGCCGACGCAGTAAAAAGGTATTATGTCTAGAATCCCCTGCAGCGACCACCCCGGTGGATCTATACCCATTCTTTTGTAACTCAGAAAATTCAAAACAAAAAAGGAAGAAAAGAAAAAGAAAATTTAAAAAAAAGAGAAAAGAAAATTCAAAAAAAAAGAAAAAAAGAGAAGAATACAAAAAAAACTAGTTTAGGAAAAGCCTCCTGAACTACGTTTGACTTGATTCTGAAAGGATACGTAGGCAGCCTCTCCCTGAGGTTCAGTCACATCAAAACAAACACCCCATTTACCCAAGAAAATTAAAACAGTGGCAGAAATTTATCGGTTCGTTTCCATCCAAATGATTACAAAGTTATAAATCCCTGGGGAAGAAAAAACCATTCGTCTGGGTTCAACACCAATAAAATATGTGAGAGAAATAAAATGAGAGAGTCTTATTGGTTAAAACCTCCGGGCACCATAAGGTGACGGTGAGAAGAGAAAAATAAAAATGAGAGAGTGTGTTTAGCGAAAACTCGCAAAGAGCGCTATCGGGCGACGGGAGAAGAGAAATGAGAGAGGTCGTTTGGCGAAAACCCGCTAAGGGCGCCGTCAACCAAAAAGAGGAAATATTGCCGCCCAGGTCTGAGTAAGTTTCTTTTAAAAGATTGAAGTCAGAAAGCAGAAATGGGTTTGGGCCGGGTATCCAGTCCAAGAAGCATGTCATCGCCATTTAAATCCGGCTCATACTTCCAGATAAGTTCTCTCTTTTCCTTCAAAGCGCATACCTCTTTAAATTCATATTTCACTCCTCTTCACCTTAGCTTCCTCACCATTCCTTAAAGAAAGGTAGCAGGGCCGGCTTCGTGGTTTTCTACTGGCAAGAATTAGGGAAACGACCGACATCGTCAAGTACGCTTGGCTAATCCTGATTGACCATGACAGTAAAGGAAAGGAAATCCAAAGTCAAAAAACATGAAATTGAAGCAAATTGGGGGGTTTTAAGCCAAACAGGGTGTCAATTCTTATCAAAAGTCCCAAAAGCAAATGCAAAAGCGGGACAAAACTCATAACCCAACACCCAAAAAGCAAAACCCAATACGAAATGAGGACTCCCTAGCCAACTAAGCAAGGACGGAAAGCCGAGGGTTCATTTTTTAATACAAAAGAAGCTGAAATCAAACGTCACAAGGCCACAAAACCAATCCTGTTCAAACTAACAGTTTGTTTTTTTTCGGAATTAAAATAGATGCAGGTGCAACTTAGAAAAACCAAAGGAACATAGAGGCAAAAACAACCAAAGGATTGGCACAAGGGCCGAAGGTGATGATGCGTCAATGACCAAATGGAAGTTTTCTTTCCATTTTTCTCCAAACTCATAAATGAGCATGACAACACGAGATCCCAATCCCTAGTTCCCCCTGTATATCTTGTGGACTTCCTAGGCATTACCTAAGGATCCCATTCAACTCCCTCCAGCATAAATCAAGGAGATTTCCCTCCACATCCCCAGCATAACCTGAGGATTCTCTCCCTACACTTCCCACTCCCCAGCATGGTTTAGGAGCTAACATTCCCCCACCCTTAGCATAACCTAAGAGTTATTCCTTTCCTCTCCTGTCCCCAGCACAGTCCAAAGTTCTCTGAGGTACTCCACTGCTCAGCATATTCCCCTAGCATAACCTAGGACTTTTCGTTCATCCCGGTATAACCCGTGGATGTTTCCTTTCATCCCCAGCAGGGACTCATCATTTTCATCCCGGCATAACCCGTGGTTTCCCCTAGCATAACCTAGGATTTTCCATTCATCCCGGCATAACCCGTGGATTTCCCTTGACATAACTCAGGACCTCATTTTCATCCCGGCATAACCCGTGGATTCCCCTAGCATAACCTAGAATATTTCATTCATCCCGGCATAACCCGTGGATTCCCCTGAAATAACTCAGCATTTCCTTTCATCCCGCCATAACTCGTGGATTCCCTTAGCGTAACCTATGATTTTTCATTCATCCCGGCATAACCCGTGGGTTCCCTGACATAACTCAGGATTTCCTTTCATCCCGGCATAACCCGCGGATTCCCTAGCATAACCTAGGATTTTTCATTCATCCCGGCATAACCCGTGGATTCCCCTAGCATAACCTAGGATTTTTCATTCATCCCAGCATAACCCGTGGATTCCCCTGACATAACTCAGGACCTCATTTTCATCCCGGCATAACCCGTGGATTCCCCTAGCATAACCTAGGATTTTTCATTCATCCTGGCATAACCCGTGGATTCCCCTAACATAACTCAGGACCTCATTATCATCCCGGCATAACCCGTGGATTCCCCTAGTATAATCTAGGATTTTTCATTCATACCGGTATAACCCATGGATTCCCCTAACATAACTCACGACCTCATTTTCATCCCGGCATAACCTGTGGATTCCCCTAGCATAACCTAGGATTTTTCATTCATCCCGGCATAACCCATGGATTCTCCTGACATAACTGAGGGCCTCATTTTCATCCCGGCATAACCTGTGGATTCCCCTAGAATAACCTAGGATTTTTTCATTTATCACAGCATAACCCGTGGATTCCCCTAGCACAACCTAGGATTTTTCATTCATCCCGGCATAACCCACGAATTCCTCTAGCATAACTCAGGAATTGTTTTATAACCCATCCTCAGCAGGAATTTTCATATCCCGGCATAACCCGCGGATCTTTTCTCTCCTTCCCCACGTAGTCTTTTCATCCAGGCATAACCCGAGGATTCTCATCTTATTCCCCAGCAGGAACCATTTCTCCTCTCCAACATAACCTTGTGATATTTCCAAGGGATACACAATTCAGTTCCTTTTATTTTAAAAAAGAGCAGCATAGATGTGTTTTATTAATAACTCACAAAATTTTCCAGTGAAAACTGGGGCAGAAAATTTCGTTCGTTTGTTTGTCTTGCTAACTAAGCAGGTATTACCTCGAGGAGCAAGATTTGGCATAATTGAAACCATGAGTGTCAATTCATAACAGAAGAAAAGAAAAGATACAAAAGTTGAACTCAAAGTAATGATGCGGACAAAGACGCGGACTGCTCAAAATTAATGGAAGTCAGAAGCTCAGCATATCCTATTTTGCTTCAAGATTGAAAACTGAGCCAGCAGTTGCAATTAACAAGCGTCAAGATTGAGATTTGAATCTGCTGCGAAAGATAGCCAGGACTCAAGATCAAGCTTCAAGAGAATCATAGATAGGAATCTTGTAACTTCTAGTTAATAGGTTTAGCTAGCTTAGTTTTTGATTTCTTTCGGTGTAATAAGGAGCTTAGTGGGCAGAAACAGTAGTAGCAGCAGCCAATCACAGTCTCTCGGTAGTCCCAGCTATCAAAACTTCCAGAACTACACTGACCTGATTCCTCTATTGCCGAGGATATGTAGGCAACCTTTGAACCAAGGTTCGGTCAGAAAATTTTCAAAATGCTTCACATGGAGTATTCAATCGGACGCAAATCACTCATATTTGCTCATTTGTCTTTGCACGAAAACCCTTCGCGTTCCCGCGCAAAGAGGGACAGCTGTGAGCATAGGATTTTTGTCCAGTCGAAACAAACTCCTACAGGACTCTTAAAGTTTAGGATTTTTTCTTTCAAAATATTAGGATTTTAATTTTTGGATTTAATTACAGGTGCATGTTCATTACTGCGTGTTTAGGATTAATTAGTATTTAATTGTTAAATAAACTTATTTTATAAATTAAAATACAAAAAAATACATAGACATTTCCGGTATTTGAAATTATTCTTGTTTAATTGTGACTTAGTTTAGTTTATTTGTGATTTGTGGTTTTTAAATACTATTAGTAATTAATTTTAATTAAATAAAAAGGACCAATATACAATACATGTATATATATAGGCAGCCACTCAGGCTGGCCACAATTGGGCCAGACCTAAGTTGCCCAATTTGTTTCCTCCTACAAATCCATACACAAACCAGCCCAATAACAAGCCTGCCCATTCCACGCCCACATCCACCCAAACGACATAGTTTAGGACTCCTTCCATCACAACCGTCGATCCCCACATTATCCAACAGCCACGGAAGCTTCGGCACTTATGTATACATATTCCAAACACCTTCTGTATATACACGGCAAACGTTACCTTCCTCGTACCCTTTCCTTCGATTGAAAAACAACCACTGAACACCCTGGCACCACCCGTTGACCACAGGCTGACCACCCTACTGCCGCCGCCGAAAATTGCCTCACGGCGGCGGCCGGCAACCAAATTGTCCCAAAATTACACCCCTTAACCAGCACGACTTCCCCTATCTCACCATGTAATTGGTTTCCTTCATATATAACCCCTCCGTCTCGAATTTCTCTTTAAGGGTGGCCGGAAACCATACCTCCAGCGACCCCCATCCCAATACCTTCCAAGTTTACACCCTTAAGACACCTTGACCTCCCTGTTCTAACCATGCATATCACCCCCCTCAAATAATCTTAATACTCCTTGAATCTTATTCCGAAGCTTAACCCTAAATTCCAAACTTGCCAAAAATGGTTCAAAGCCCTCCTAGATAGTCTCTGACCCCTATTGACACTAACCATGCCACCCTTGACCCCCAAAAACCCTCAACCATTAAACAAATTCAAATCTAAGACCTATTTGAGCTCTAAAATTTTTGGAAACTCCCCTGAGTTCTTAAAATTGATGGTACACCACCTTAGAGGGTTCAGGACCCCTGTGGGAGAATCAAGGTCCAGCTGTGATGGTCTAAATGAGGACAAAAAATGAGAGCTAATTTTTTCTTGCCTATTTTCCATTTTTTTATCTTTGAATGTTTAATTCTTTGATAACTGATTACGTTTAGTAATTGCATGTTTTAAAGTCTGAATTTCTTTTATTTTTGGTTTTTTTCTGGTTTACCTAAGATTAGGGTTCAATATTCATATGTTTGTTTGTTTGTCACTAGCATGGGATAACTGATTAGGTTCAGTAATAACATGTATTAAAGTCTGAATTTCTTTTGATTTTGGTTGTTTATCTGGTTGTCCACAAAGTTCACCTAAATTTAAGGTTCAATGTTCATATGTTTGTTTGTTTGTCACTAGCCTGGAAAACTTTTCGTCTGTAAAATAGTCCAACATCCTGTTATAATTAGCTTTTAAGTGGTATGATTCTCATAATTTGATGAATTTTATTGATTTACTGATTTTCTGATTGGTTTGACTGTCTGATTGTGTTACTGAATGCCTGGTCATTAGTTCATGATAGTTTTGGTCCTCACTGCTGATAGATGTATTCATTTTTCTGTTCATTTTGATTTTTAATCATGTATAGTGTGTGTGGAAATCTGCATTAAGGGATTTGTGTTAAGCCTTGTGAATATTGGCTAGTTTTGATAGTCACAAGCTTGTTAGTCTAAAAGGTGACCTGAATTTGACTAACCAAGGTTAATCGGACTGAACTAGGGTTAAAAGAACTAACCAAGGTCAAGTTCAGGGGTAGGGTAATTTAGGAAAGCTAGTGAGGATATAAAAGGGATTTGAAGTTATAAAAATCTGATAGGAATCCATTAGAACTTTCCAGCGGGGGCTAATACGTAATTCCAGCCTCAAACTTGAGGCACAAGTTAGAAATTGAAGGATTACTTAGGCAAAAATACAATTTGAGTTGAGGACTAAACAGTAAACCAAGTAAAATCTGATGCCCTAACAATTTTACTATAAAACGAACCATTTGGGGCATTAGATAGGGATCCGGAACCTTTCTCCTCAAAATTAGAGCTGGAACACTTATTCCACATCTGAAACTACTATCATTGCTGAATTTGATCATTTTGAGTACAATTTTCTCACAAATCTGTTAAAATTATGGGCATACTATGCGATTGACTGTTGACTTGCTTAACTGATCTCTTATCTTCACTCATAGGCTCTTGTTTCATCTAAATTACAGGTACATTTCCTCATTCATATGTGTATGAAGTTCAAAGTGAAAATATATCCTCAATGTGAAGATCCTCACCGGCTGTTTATACTTTAATATCATATCCCCATTTTCCCTACTTAGTTTGAGTATAGGAATATTAGTAAAATGATCATCATGTTATAGTACAGTATCAGAGTGATCTATTTTGTAATAATCGAATATTTTGGACTGTTTCAGTATGTAATAATTTGAATATTGACTAAGCTTTCTTTTATACAATTCATAGTCAGTTGTAACCTTAGTCTGGCTAGTTCAAGTGCTGATCATGTGCACTTAGAGCCACAAGACATAGGAAATGGTACTTTAATAATCAGGTGAAGATTAGAATACTTTGAAGCATTTTAGTCCATTTAAATCCCAGCATGCTTAGTAATAGCTTGTTTTCAGACTGGTTTCATGTAGTATACCTTGAAGCGTGATTGAACTTTAGCAATTAGGTTCATATCTCTAACTGATGGGTATATGAATCATTTGATTCAAATCTGATGTTAGAAACTGATACAAAAAATGGTTATTAATATTCCCTTCGTGAATGTATAGAAATTTGATTTTGTATATAATGTCAAATAAAAGAAGGTTATTATCAATCAGGATCCTTCAGTCAAATCAGTACTGGGCTCATTCACGAGGCCCAGTAAGTGCTCAAGCATTGAAATATAACACGTTTTTTCTGGGCTAAGTGATTAGCAGCCCAAGCCAGTCAAAATGGTTATCAATTACAGCCTGAGCAATATGTGCTCCAGGGCTAGCCCAAAAGGCGATTTATTTATGTGTTAATTAGCCATGAACGAGGCTAAGTCATATATAACATTTCCCATGCACCAAGTTCATACATGAAATAATTAGTGGATTTAAACACAACTTTAACAGAAATTTAGCATATGTTAGAATACCTTTATAAACATAAAAAGGAGCCAGGTTAATTCGAACAAATACATGTGATGGCTCTTTACTTTAATAAAACCCATAGAAAACAGGAAGTACCATTTAGCAAACTTCACGGTCTTCACGCAAATGTCAAGGAAATACCTTCCTAAGTTCAGGTGCGCATTTATGTGAACCAAATCCTATTCTCAATGACATTGAAATATGTCTAAAATTGCGGGTGCATTTATGTGACGCAATTCGCGACGTATTTTGATACATTGCAAACTTTCCTTAAATGATGTTAAAAGCGGTTAATAATCTAAAATCACGAGTTAACAGGTATAGAAAATCATGTTTTAGCCACTTATAATAAGTTTAAGCGATCGTGCTAGAACCACGGGATCCGAGGGTGCCTAACACCTTCCTTCGGGTCAACAGAATTCCTTACTCACGAATTTCTGGTTCACATACTCCAATTGGGTAGTCGAAATTTTCTCGATTTGGAATTTTAAATAAATCGGTGATTTGGGACACCAAAAGCCAAACCTATCCCAAGTGGCGACTCTCAAAATAAATAATTAATCTCATCTCGAATAATGTCACTTTAATTGGAAAAACTCCTATACATGTGTCGCCTTTCGGGGTAACTATCTGTAAGCGGTAAAAAGGAGGTGTGACAGTAATAGAGCATGTATAAGTTTATAAAAAGTATTGTAAAGTGAAATTTTTTTTATTTCTTTCTTAAACAAATATAGATAAGAAGGATTTGCAACTGTTATGATTTCTATCAAGAAAATTGCACTTAGATGAATATCGAACCAGAATTTCGTAGGAAATATGTGATATATAGCGAGTACCAATTTGATACGAATGTTGATAATGAAATCCCAAAATTTTTCGAAGAGGTTTAGAGATGATTACTTTTATTCATAATAGATAAGGCTATTTTTTTCACTTCGCATTAGATTTGACAATTCGAAATATATGAAATATTTTTAATTTTTTATTTGGCAGTAAAAACTAAGATTACTAGATGTTGGAAATTAGAAAAATATATTGTCTTAATCTTGAATGTTCCGTATAGCATAATAATCAATCTGATATTGATGGTCTAAATTTATTTTCTGAATTAAAGTAATAAGAAAATAATACAATGAGAAGATAACAGTTTAATTGATACACTTAATCAAATAAAAAAATTTAATTCTTTTCCAAATGCCTAAATTTCTTATGGAATAGTGTTCATAACTCATGTTACTATTACTTCAACGGAAAGAAGTTATCAAAAATTAAAATTGATAAAATCTTACCTAAGAACAACAATGTCACAAGAAAGGTTAAATGGATTAGTTATATTATAAATACTTATTAGGAACTATTAATTATAAGAAAATTATTAATAACTTTGTATCTACAAAAAAAAGCTTTAAAAAGATATACTTCAAATAGATAATTAAAAATATTAAAAAGTTAAGGCCATTCATAAAGTTTGGTTTTAGGCCACAAAATTCGTCGGGTCCCTGATGACGAATTTATTTTTTACTAATACAATCATTTTTTACTAAAAATAAAAGTATTATATATATATATTAGGACAGAAAGAGTTATATATACAACCTAAGCTCCATATATACAGCTAACAATGTTAAAAATATTTATATATGCAATCAAATTGCTTCAAAGATGATTAATATGAGTTAAATGTGACACTCTATATCACATATGTGGATTGGGACCTATTATATATATGACCTAAATCCATTATTTAGGGGATGATTCAATCAAAAAACATTTTTTTTTAATACTTGATGGTATAACTGACAATGCTTGAAAATGTACAAACAAATAAATCTATGTATGGTATTTACTTGCATTTTTCAGAATTGCGATAATGCTTGGTTATACAAGTAGATTGTCGATTCATTATTTTCATTAATTTTATTGGTTTTATATCAATAATAATTGAGGGTCGTTTTATACCTTTTAAGATTCCATCAATTATTATTAAGATTTTTTTATAAAGCACTATCTTTTAGTCTTAATTAGTCATTTATAGATACACTTTTCTATGTGACGTTTTATAGATACCTTTTATATTTTTATACAATGTATTTCATATATTTAAGCTGTTGCATTCATTAATACAAGAAGAAGAAAAAAAGAAGCGTAAAAATGAGACAGCTAAGTGTTATATGTATTTAAATGTATTCAAGCGCAATTTTAGTTGAATACAGTAACGTTTTTCTGCAATTTCTGAAAACGTAAACTTGTTAAAAATGGAAGATAATCAAATCACTGACAGTCTCCTAATTTAACTCAAAGAACAAAAACGATTGAACACTAATATGTATATGGTCAAAGAAAGCAACAAAAAAACGTGAAAAGAAGGAAAAACAAGAGTAACAGCTGATCGAAATTCTTCAATTCTCTTGAAGAATAAGGTGTAGTTGTTGTATGCATATGGCAAGTTTAACAGTTTTGTTGCGTCATTCTGGCAAGTGGAACGATGAGGGAAATTATATCGATTTTTCAATTGAGGGAATACTGATTAAGGAGTATGCCTCCTTCAATGATCTAGTTGCTACAATTTCTAATCAATTGGGTATTGATTTGAGCTCAAAGACCATTAAAAAACAATGCAATGTTGAAGGAAATCGCAGGCCAATGGAAATATACAATGATATGGGTTACAGAGTGTATGTAGAATTGAAAAAAAGAGAACAAAGAATTTGGGAATATTCTTTGTGTATAGCAACTATCGAAAAAGAGCTTATATCTTTGAGGTAGTTTAAATCAAGGCGATATTGTGCAAATAGACGAAGCAGTTCAAAGGTACGATTATGATATAGATGATACACCAGCTATAGAATTTGTCAATTTAGGAAAAGCGATTGGAGAGTTCGAACTCCACAAGGATTTGATAATTTCAAAAACTAATCAAAAGGAGGCTATGGCTGGACAAGTTTATAAGGATAAGTCTACATTGAAAGAGGTGATGGAGAATTATGCTATAGCTCAAAGGTTTCAATTCCGGGTCGATTGGTCTAATGCTGTCAGGTTTGTTATTTGTTTAACTTTGTTGTATTTGAGGCATATTTGTGTGTTTCCTCCTAATGAACACATATGAAAACATATGTTTGTTTAGGGTGCTTAAATACATGTATTCAAATGTATTTTACTGGTGTAGAAACACAATAGTGGCCTTAATTATTTTCTTATTTTATCTACTATGGTATAAAGTGTTTGCATATTCATACAAATGTATTCAGTTGTAGTCATTGTGTTTAAACGCATGTAATTATATTGGAATTCAGTAGTATACAAAATTAATTATACACTTGTAAATTTGTTAATATGTATTCAGGATATATATATATATCAGATTCTATTTGTCTGATGTAATGGTTGTATTTTTTGTAAACAAGTATGCTAATAAAATGTAAAATGATTAATTATTTGCAGTTATGCATTATTATGTATTTCAGAAGATTGTGAGTAGAGGATTAAGGCTTCGAACATTAACAAATCAGAAATATTCAAGGTGAGAGAATTCAATGATAACCTTACATGTCCGCAAAAGAATAAAGTGTACGAGCAGCGGCAGGCTAGTAGCAGCCTTATAGGTGATATTATAAGGCAAAAGCATACAAACCATAAGAGGAAATACACTCTGAGGGACATTATTGATGATGTGAAATCAGATTTAGGTGTAGATGTTAGCTACATATTGGCGTGGAGGGCTAAAGAAAAGGCAATGAATTCTCTTAGAGGTGAACCGGCTGATTCATACAAAAAATAACCAGGATACTTATATACAATGGATACGACATATCCAGGTTCCCATATCAAAATGGTAAAATCGCCAAAGAATGAATTCATGTACGATTATTGTAGACCAATTCTCGTCGTGGATGGAAGTCACCTTAAATCTTACTACACAGGGACATTCGTTTCGGCAAGCACGTTAGATGGTGCAGGTGAGTATCTGAATAATAATACAATATATTAACATTTTAATATTGAAATACATATATTTAAAAATAATTATATTCAATTGTATTTACAGGTCATATATTTCCATAGCATATTGGGGGTTCCCAGTTGTTTTAGTACTTATCATCTATTTCATCTATTTGATCTCACCTGCCCGGCATGGTCTTCCGTTGTGAACTCCATTTCACTCGTTCAGTTGTTAGTTCTTGTCCCCTTTCTGACCAGGAAAGTGAACCTTGCATAAGGATATCCCAGCTCGAAAGACATTTCCTTAAAAAAAGATGGTTGGAAAATAAGGTATTTCATTCTTCGGCTATTTACTTGATAATAGCACTTCAAAGGTATAGCAGCTGTTGATAAACGAGATGAGTGTAACGATTCGTTTAACATAGTGAAACTAAGGGAGAGGTACTAGAGATCCGGAAGTTCTCGCGAAGAGAATAAGATGCTGCTCCCCCTCCCTCTTTCTTTTCCCGCTTTGCTAATCTTCCCCTCTAACGCGGGCCTGGTCAATCAGATGATTTTGTCTGGTTGAAAGTAGTCAACCGGCTTCTTCACTCAAGCAGCACTCAAACGAAAGAATAAGCAAGAGGAAGGATATGATGTTGTTTGGACATGGTTCTTTGAGCAATTCAAGATAGCATACGCTGTAAGGGAAAACATGTGCATCGTTTCAGATAGAAATGAGGGCATCATTAAATCTGTATCGAGAGTGAATCCGGATGTACAACATTTGGCTTGTATATGGCATCTATGGAATAACGTATATAAGAAATTCAAAAAGAGCCATGCCAAGTTGAGCGAGATATACTTCTCGATAGAAAAAGCATACAAACAAGCTGAATTTGACAGTCTGATGGAAAAGGTGGAGAAGGTAGATATTAAGGTGAAAGAATACTTAGATTTAGCTGGTTACGAAAAGTGGGCTAGGTTGTATGCCCCTGTTAATAGGGGATGGACAATGACATCAAATATAGCTGAGTCAATAAATGCCATGTTGAGAGTAGGCGTAGTAGTAGTATTGTCTGCAATTACATGGCTTTCTATGTTGTCTTAGCTGGAGAGGACTGGAATTTCTCAGGAGATAGCACCAATACGATGATACTATAATAAATTATTTGGTCATAATGGAGATTAAGGATAATGAAGCTAATTTTTTAGTAGTGCGCGAATGGATGGTCGAATTTAATCAGTTGGTCTGGAGGATGATCATGTTGAGAGTAGTAGTAGTAGTATAATTGATGTGGTTATTGGCGTAACTTAACCACAGTTTAGCCAACTATAGTTAGAAGTTAGTTAGAGTGGTGTATAAAAGAGAACATGCTACTGTGCAGTTGTCATATAATAGAAATGAAGAATTGTTTTTTCCCTAACTTTCTCTTCTCTATTCTTAGCTTCTAAATTCCGTTTTGTTCCAAAAATTTAACATGGTATGAGAGCTGATTACTAAGCGATTCGAGGGATTTCTTTGCACAGTCAAAGCAAATCGAGAGAATCAGCTTTAATTTTTCCTCAATTTCTTTCAAAATCGGGAACAACGATTTTGTGATCAGAACCTTAATTTTGCTTTAATTGTGTAATTGTAGTGGATTTATGCAATTTTCCATGGCGATCAGTGACAATTCCGATGATAGCACCACCACAGTAGTAGCACCGACTGGAACTATGAATAGTGAGAACTTCATTCTCGACCATAATCACCTGCTCTACTCACATCCATCTGTATGGCACAAGAGAATTGGTCATGTACCTCTACCAGTTCTTAGTAAATTGAAATGTTTCAGAAATAATATAAACTTTAATAATGCTCATAGGTGTGAGATTTTCTCCTTGGCAAGTCAAACTAGAATGCCATTTTCACTAAGTACTGCTAGAAGTGCTTAAAGTTTTTCAACTAATTCATTTGGATGTTTAAGGACACTACAAGGTTGCTACCTATAATGAAATAAAGCTTCTTTTACATTAGTTTGTGATTACACTAGATGGACTTGGACTTTGTATTGAGTGTAACACCCCATAAATTTGAATCAGTTGTGGATGCATTAAACGAGTATTCATATGATGGTTATCAATTGGTTAAGACAATAAGTGCACGAGGCAAATCATTAGGTATTTGAGGTCCAAGGAGAGGCCTAAGTCTAAAGCCAAGTTGGAAATTACATGATAGACTAAAAATTTCAAATGAGTACGCACAAGACCTCACTTAAGATGGGCACAGTTACATGTATATAAGGAGTTGTGTGATGTACAGCCTATCAAATTAAATCTCATTGACTGTAGTTTCTAACATTTCAAACCATTTGTCATTTGGAGGTGTATACAGAAAGTTATGATCGTTTTTCGTGTCCCTTCAGTTGCCAGCGTCCTGGGTAGCGTCGTGCGCTAGCCATGGCACCGGGAAATTTTGACATACTAGAATCAACGCCACAGGTAGCTCCCAGTGCCACATTTGGCGCCCGAGACACTATATACTCAATTCGGGGTTCATTTTTACCCATTTATCTTGTCCGAACTTTGGGGTATTCCTTCACCCTCTCAAGACACCAACTCCTACCATCTTCAAGGTAAGAAATCTCCATTAAATTGGTGTGAATATCCATCATTCTTACACTAGTATTGATGAAATCTACTCATAGAACACATAGATCTTCAAGAAATTCCTTCAAGAACTCAAAGGAGGGTTTTGCAATATTTCTTCCAAAAGGTAATCCTACACCCTTAGACTTATATGTATGAATTTATTATGGGTATATGAGTGTGAATTAAGTATTGAGACTCTTGGTATGGTGATTAGAAACCATAAGTTCCCAATTTGATTACACAACTATTATAGAGATTGAAAGATGTTCATTTAATGAAACTTTGTTGGTTGGGTGTGGAAAGATGGTAATATATGTAATTTTGAAAGTTATATATTGTTTAATCATGATGGTGAGATAAATTATTGATGAATGGTGGTAATTAGATGAACTAATTATATGGTGATGAGATATAGAGATTTATGCCTACAAGGTGTTTGACAATATGCCTAAATGACTTAAGTTATGGGATTTATTACTAATATTGGGTTCCATTGGATGTTTCTATTGTAGATTAAAGGTTCTTCGCATTTTGGATCATTGTAGTATTACTAAGGGGAGGAATCGAGGTATGTGAGGCTAACCCACTATGCTTGGAAATTTTAATGATTTTCCCTACACTACGTTTCTTTTATGATGTTACTAATTGCCTTAGAAATATAGTTAAGCCTAGTTCCTTGAATACTTGTAGAGCTTCTATTCTCTATCTTTATAACTCGCTCATGACTTTTAATCTGATCATTGTGAGCTTGGTGTGTATTCAATATAGAGTTGGGTTTGATGCCCCGAGTCTTAGTATAGATTACTCAGTATGCAAACTACAGTTGAAATTTCAGTATTCATAATCAGTTTGAGAACACATGTCTCAGTCTAGTCCCATTCAGTATTCCGGTATTATGTAACCTAGTATGATCCTAGATAGATGTTATTTTCAGTACTTCAATAGAGGCTTCATAGACTAGAGTAACAACTAGACAAAGTCTCATGCTTTTCATATTAGGTTATGTTGACTATAAATATGTTTCAAAATAGTATTAGTATTTCTGCACTTTAATTTTTATCATTCTAACTTTCAGTATATTAGTATATGTTATTTTATCTTCAGTATGTTATGATATCACATATTGATTCAGCCAGCCAGTTGGTTCACTCGGCTACATGTAGTCAGGCACCGAGTGTCGTGTTACGTACAGGCTCAGGTTCGGGGCGTGACAAAGCTTGGTATCAGAGCACTAGTTTCAAGGGTCGTAGGGAGTCTATAAAATTGTGTCTAGTATAGTTTCATTTATATGTGTGTGATGGCCACTCATATAAATGGTTAACTACAAAGACATTCATGGTTGTCTTATTTTTTTCTACTCTAGATCGTGCCATGAAGCTTAGAGCAATAGCTACCCTTCTCTTCATATCGAATTCCAAACGTATTGGATACCCAAGCGATGCGTATGAGAGACATATGGTTATAGAGAGGACAATTTCTTTTTGGAGTATATCTATGGAGTACATGTTGGTAACAAATGAGATTTGAGAGGATGTTGAAAGTGGGATGCAATGGATTGTAGTACAGATTAGAGCATAACCTAATCAGAAAGTACAAAGGCAGTTATTATGTTTTGTAGTTGTCAGTTTATCTTAGTTACTAGTAAGCGCCATTTAAGTTAGTAGGTTTATGGTTATTGTTAGATAATACGCTTAACGCTAGAGGGGGGGGGGGTGAATAGCGTTATAATAAAATTTAGCGTAAACTTGCGGAAATTAAAATTTGCAGGAAATAATTAAGTGCGTTAAACAAAAGGAAAGAACGCACCGATGTATTCTGGTTCACCACAACACGTGGCTAGTCCAGTCCCCGAGAGACTCTCTCGAGATTTTCCACTAACTTGTCAAGCTTACGGGTGCTCAACAAACCTTTACAACTTAAGGACACAAGCCTTAACACCTTTGCTCGGAGATACAACACTCCAAGACTTCAACCAAGGAAACACAAGTTCCTTACAACAAGAGAATCACAATTCTCTTACAAGTGTACAAAACACTAAGCACTCAAACAAAACACTCCTTAATGAGTAGATATGAGTAAAAGAAGTAGGCTCAAGATTACAACAACTATGGACAAGACTTTGGCTCTCAAAAGCTTTATGAAATGAATATAAAATGATAAACAATAATATGCAAGCTTATAGCAATAGAATGATCAGTTGTTGTTGTTTAAAACACTGAAATGAAGCTATATTTATAGTTGAAAAACTTGGCATTACCGTTGCCTAATTGCCAATTAAGAGTTGCTGATTTTACTCTGTGACAATCGATTGTCAGGAAGCCATAATCGATTGTTTGCCAATCGTACCAAAAATCAATCCCAGATTTTACGCTTAACAATCGATTGTCCAAGATCAACAATCGATTATTGGCAACGTTCAAAAAATTATTTCCAGATTTTACGTAAAATAATCGATTATACCAAATCAATAATCGATTATTCAGCAACGTTCAAAAAATCTTTTCCAGATTTTAATATCAACAATCGATTGTACAGAATCAACAATCGATTACCTGACGGTATTTGAAAACTTTACGACAACGGTCAGCTTCACACTCGATTGTGCAATGTTAACAATCGATTATTATCAGACTTTGAAAATCATTTTAGACACTGACTCGTGACAATCGATTGTTATATACTCACAATCGATTATTTAATAATTTTGAAAAAGTCTGGAAGTCACTGCCTCAACACAATCGATTGTCATATGTTCACAATTGATTATTTTGTGACTTTTAAAAATCTGATGGACACTGTCTCTTTACAATCGATTGTCATTAGCTTCAGAATCGATTATTCTGAGTTTTGAAAAACTTTGATGGACACTGCCTCATCACAATCGATTGTCATAAGGTTCACAATCGATTGTCATGCAGGTTTTGAAAAACCTGATGTTCACTGCCTTAACACAATCGATTGTTATTAGTCCATAATCGATTGTCATGCAGTCTTGGCTTAACATAATTGATTATCATAAGTACATAATCGATTATCTTAGTCCAGATTTTAGAGGCATGTTTAAAAATCATTTTAACTACTAAATATGCATGATTTAAAATCGTTTAGCATTAAATTAAATATGCATGATTTTGTAAAAATAATTTTACGAGAGAAGCCATGTCATGAGTCAAGTTGTCGAATCAAGATCACAATTAAGAAAGACTCATTTAAACTATAAAACTTTGTCTTGTGCTTGAATCTCGTTATCCACCAATTATGCGCTTGTACTTGAACTTCGTCATATATCGCTTTGCGCTTCATTTATCAATCATCAAAACCTACACATAAGAATACACGTTTTAGTATAAAGCCTTGAGAACGTTTTTCCAACAATTTCCCCCTTTTTGATAATGGC
>JAXGFW010000332.1:0-25000 GCA_034376525.1 Nicotiana benthamiana | reverse complement strand
GGGACAGTGGCAAAACAAAGGCAACCAAAAGTTCTGAGATGTAGATAGGAAGGACTCCTTCCAAACAGAAGCTCATAAGGGGAAGCATTGTTAAGAAGTTTGGAAGGGAGTCTATTGATAAGGTATGTGGCAGTAAGGACACAATCCCCCCAAAATCTGAGAGGTAACTTGGACTGAAAAAGCAAAGCCCTGGCTGTTTCTAAAAGGTGTCTGTGTTTTCTCTCAACAACTCCATTTTGTTGTGGAGTGTGAGGGCATGTTGTTTGGTGAAGAATACCATTATCAGTGAAGAATTTTGTACCAGCATGGCTGGACCCAAGTTCAAGAGCATTGTCACTTCTAATAGATTGGACAACACTCTGAAATTGAGTTTTAACCATAGCAACAAAAGCTTGGATAATTGCAAAAGCATTGCTCTTGGACCCCATAAGGTGAGTCCAAGTGGACCTTGTGTTGTCATCAACTATGGTCAAGAAGTATTTGGAACCATTGTGAGTAGGGGTGGCATAAGGCCCCCAAGTATCCAAATGGATAAGCTGAAAGGGATGAGAGGATTTAATGGAACTTTCAGGAAAAGACAGCCTGGATTGTCTAGCCAGTGGACAAATAGTACATACAAAGGGTTGTTTATTTGCAAATTTACAGGGAATAGAAGAGATATCTTTCATTCTAACAAAAGGAATGTGTCCAAGTCTATTATGCCACAGTATGTCCATTTTATTCAATGCAGTATGAAAAGTACAATGAGAAGTAGAGTTAGTATCTAATGGGAAATGGGAAGGTGGAGGAGAAAAAGAAAGAGATGATTGTACAAGCCTGTAAAGACCATCATCCAATTTACCAATTTCCAGTGGCCTCTTCAGAGAAGGGGCCTGTATTAAACAAGAAAATTTAGTAAATGAGACAATGGAATTCAGTTGTTGAACAAGCTTGGAAACAGATATCAGATTGTATTGAAAACTAGGAATGTATAGAACATGATGTAAAGTGAAGCAAAGAAATTTAAGGGACCCAGTACATGTAACTTTAACTTTATACCCATTGGGAAGAGTAACTAGATAAGGGACAATTAAAGGTTTGATGTCAAACAGAAGGGATTTGTTTGAAGTCATGTGATCAGTGGCACCAGAATCAATGATCCAAATACATGCACTAACTCTAGTTAACATGCAAGCACCATAAGAAACATCCTTTAAAGGTTGAATAGAGGAAGAGATTGTACCAGCAAAGTTGGCAGACCCCATCACAGTTGGCTGATTTTGAGATTCAGACACTTGAGTTTGTTGAAGAAGAAGCAACAGCTGAGAATATTGTTCCTTGGTCAACCCAGGAATCCCAGAGTCTAAAGGTGCAGAATGTTGAGCATCCTCACCCACATTAGTATTTTCCACAGAAACCACACCTTTGTGTACATCAGCAGTAGCATCAGCTCTCTTGTCCCTGGTAAACTTAAAATCTGGAGGAAACCCATGCAACTTATAGCACTTTTCAATGGAGTGACCTGGCTTTTTGCAATATCTGCAAACTATGTCTGACTTGTTTGCATCAAATCTAGCTTTGTGAGAAAATTGTCTGGGATTTGATTGGGCTCCAAAAGGTTTTTTCATAAACTGAGTACTGAAGGCACTAGACTCAGTGTGAAATTGAGAAGGTGTATGAGTAACTTGTCTTTGCCTTTCATCCTGAAGAAGAATGTTATAGGCAGTATCTAGAGAAGGTGGTGGCTTCATCATAAGTATGTTACTCCTAACTCCTATGTATATCTCATTCAACCCCATTAGGAACTGATGCAATTTATTTTCATCATCCTCCTTCTGAATTTCAACCCTAGCACTACATGTAGCACTACAACCAGATATAACACATCTTGAGGTTCTCATAAAAGCCAATTCATCCCATAACTTCTTCAACTTATTGAAATAGGAAGCTATGTCTAGAGAGCCCTGGGTGGTGGATGCAAGATGTTGTTTCACCTCAAAAATCTTAGTACCATCGACTGACTCATATCTATGATTGAGTTGGACCCAGATACTATGAGCAGTGTCGGAATATTGAACACTCTCTGCTATTTCAGGAGTAAGAGAGTTGGTGAGCCATGATATAACCATATTGTTACACCTGTCCCACTGTCTAAACTGTGGGGAATCCTCAGGGGGTTTGGGCACTGAGCCATCTATGAAACCTATTTTGTTCCTAGCAGACAAGGAAACCATCACACTTCTTCTCCAACCCCCAAAACCAACACCAGAGAAGGGATTGGCAACCAAAGAAATACCAGGAACATCAGACGACATGAGGAATAAAGGGTTCGAGGGACTAGGAACAAAACTAGGAGAAACAGAAGGAATATCATCAACTACACCGGCCATTTTTGACTGCTAATGGCGTTTAAACACAGAAATACAACAAATCGCAACTACACCAAACGATTAGCACATGAATCAACTGAAACACCAAAAAATCTACAATTTCTGATATCCAAAAAATACATGCAAACCATTATAATCAACCAAATACAAGAGATTTTGAAAGAAAACTAACCAATCGAAGAAACCCTAATTTGTGAACCAACAGAAACCTCAACGAAACTTGACGAGGGTAACATCGATCGAAAGGTCTTGACGAGTAGAATCGGAATATACCTGCTTTGATACCATGTTAACATATTAATTGACGGATTAAAGAAAAATCAAGGAAGAAGAAGAACAGTAGACGATGAGAGAGAAAAGAGAAAATGAAAGACTGAAATTGTATAAACTGTCTCGAATCTTCTGCATCTACTCTGTATATACAAAATCCAATAAAATCTAATATGTGTGTGTGTGTAATTACATTTGTGTCCCTCTCTTATACACAAAGTTATACAACAGTTAAATAAACTAGCTACCCTTGGGCTGCTGTGATGTTGGGCTGGCTGATTTGGTATTGGGCTGATACTGCAGAAGCCCAACATATACTTGGTAAGACAATATATTTGTAGACGGAAACTAACACCCAAAAAAATTTAAGTAGGAAAGTTTCGTGCACTTGAAACTCTTTTTAGATTTAGGAGTCTTTATTCTTTGTATAAAATTATAACCAAGTAATTATTTGTAGTTTAATTAAAATAAATTTAATTGAAAGAGAATAAATTAGAACTACAAGTAGAGTTTCATGCACATAAACCTTTTAGGTCTAGGAATCCTTATTTTTATCGTGATAGAATTATAAAATAGTACTCTTTTAGCGTGAATATTTCAAAGGATATTGATAATCCACCTTAAAATAAGTAATTTTAAAAAATATTTAAACGCTAAAAGTTTTTCCTTTTCAACTTAAACTCTAGACGTACATTTGAAATTTACTAATAAAAATTTAGTTCTAATTTTTGTCTAAAAATATTAAAGGTTACATTGTAAACCAAACCTATAGTTTTACTTGCCACTAAGTTTACAAAACATCTTTTTAACAAATACCTACAAAAAATTATGAATCAAAATAATATCTATAAATAAGTTTATAAATGACAGGACTATATTTTAGTGTATAATTCAGTTAGTGAATAAAACAAGGTACTTCAATTATATCAATGAAGCACAAATAAGATACTGAAATATATCATCGGAATTACCAGTAATAAATTATAACTATTTCTTTATAAGAAATTTTAGGTATTTATAAGTATTCATTCTATTAGTTATATTGATTTTTAGCACAAATAATCTTATTTAGGTTTGTAATTTGATATTAAAATATCAATATATTTTGCTATTTTGGATAAACATCATTACGTGAAATATACGAGCTTGGTGAATCTAGGGTCCAACAGTTGGACCGGTTACAAGTCGTTTCCTAACATGATTTTTCTTTGTCGATACATTTTTTTGGTTAAACTAAAAAAATTTGTTTAACCAAGTATAAATATTTATATCCAACCACTCTTTGGACTCTAGAGCTGGGTCTTATAAAAATAGCCTATTTTTTATCTCCTAACTTCCACAACTGGAACTTGACATTGTACTAACATGAATATCAATTTATCCTATCTAATATATCTCTCAATTTACATTTGCTAACACCTTTAACGTGCAGTTGCAAGACAATATCTCGAACTCTATTCCTACTTTCTTTTCTTGTTTGTTGAAACCTTCGTAGGTTTCTTTCCATCCATGTGTGATATACTGTTGCAGTAAAGGCAGTTCCTAGTATCTTCCACTTTGTACTCCTGCTCTTTGTTTTTGCATTCATCTAGTCAATCTCTTCCTGCCATCTTCCTATCTGCCGATCGACTTCAAACAGGTTAAAAATCTGCTTCCATATGAATTTTGAGTATGAACAATCAAAGAATAGGTGATAATGAGTTTCTTCTTCATTTTTCATGCACAAAACACATTCTGCAGGTATTGGTATTCCCTATCTGATTAGTCTGTCCGCAGTTGCTAGTCTTTGATGCATTGCCATCCACAATATGAACTGATGCCTAGGGAGCATACCTTGTGTCATGTATAATGTCTTCCAAGTAACTTTTGGGTATTGTGGCATGAAGGAATGGTAAGCTTTGCTAATGGTATACTTCCCCTGTACAACACTATTTAAGCTCATGAATTCTAGTGGTTAGCCATTTTCTGGCTTCAAATACTTTCCTTGCCACCCAGCTAGCTTGCTTAGGAGTTTCCATGTTGTCAATCTCCTTCTTCTTTACATAGTGAATATGTACCCACATAACCCATAATTTATCTTTCTTCTGTGCAATTGCCCATAACAGCTTTCCTAGTGCTGCTCTATTCCACATAGAGAAGTTTATGATGTTCAATCCCCCTGTTGCTCTTGGCTTTCAAATTATATCACATGCTATAGGTGCTTTTCTTCCTTCATTATTCCTATGCCATAGAAAATTCCTGCAAATCCCTGTAACCAGATCATGAACTTTTCTTGGAATCATGAATACTTGTGCCCAGTATGTTTGCATTTCAAACAACACACTTTTGATTAGTTGGACCCTTCCTACATACGATAGAAACCTTGATGTCCAGCATCTGACCCTTGCTGCAATCCTATCCACCAAAGGCATACATTCACTGATGGTGAGTTTCTTTGAGGATAAAGGAACTTCTAGGTACTAAAATGTTATTTCTCCACTAGAACTGCATCTTCTCTAGTATCTCTTGCTTGTTTTGATTCGATATTCCTGCCACATAAAAAGAACTCTTCTCTATATTTGCCTGTAATCTTGAAGTTGTGGAAACTTTTTCAAATTGTTTCATCATGAGTTCAATGGACACCTTATCAGCTCTACAACACATTAACATGTCATCTACAAAACAGATGTGAACAATTCCCAATCTTGCATATTTATGGTGGTAATTAAAATCTGGATTTGATTTCAGTTGCTTCCAGGATCTGTTCGGGTACTCCATCACCAAGACAAAGAGATAATGTGACATTGGGTCACCTTGTCTTAATCCTTTTTTTTTGCTTGAAACTTTGGTGTTAATCCTCCATTGATTAATAAGATCCTTAGGAAATTCCAGTCCACTAAATCATATGCCTTTCTAATATCTACCTTAATTGTGCATCTTGGTGACACTGTTTTCTGATTGTATCCCTTTATCAGTTCATGAGCTAGAATTACATTTTCCAATATGTTTCTTCCCTTTATGAATGCTAATTGTGAAGGGCCTACTAGATAATCCACTACCAGCTTCAGTCTATTTGTAAGTAGCTTTGCTATAATCTTATACATTGTAGAACAACATGCAATAGGTCTGAATTCCTTTACATAGTTAGAATTTGTCACCTTAGGTATGAGTTTGATAGTGGTGCAATTGATCTCTCTCAGCATCTTTCATGTTTCAAAGAATTGCATTACTGCTTGTATCACATCTTCACCTATTATCTTCCAGTTTTCTTTAAAGGATTCTGCTGGATATTCATCCATTCCTGAAGCTTTATCATTTGGCAATTCTTGTACCACCCTTGTGATTTCCTTTTCTGTTACATGCCTTATCATTTGCTGTTGTTGTGACACTGATAGGTAGTGACTATCTCTTACTATGATAACATCAATTCCAGGCATCACTGTTGTAGCCTCTCTTAATAGCTTCTTGAAAAATCGAATAAACTCCTGCTAGATCTGCAGAGGTTCAGTCAACCTTTTATTTTGCTCTTTACAAATATATGTGACTGTATTTCTTGCCTATCTAGCCTTCAATTGAGCATGGAAGTATTTGGTATTTGAGTCTCCATGATTGATCCATATAGCCCCTGACTTCTGTCTTAATACCTTTTCATGTACTGCATCCCATTTCTCCATTTGCCTCAAAATTTTCTTTTCTTGCTCTATTAGTTGTGGATTCGATAGCTCATCATTAAGTTTCTATTATATTCCTTTCAGATCCTCCTTCATCTGTTTGAGTTTTTCCTCCACTGATGAATATTGTTTTTGTATTCCTCTTGTTTGGTGCTCCAGTTGTTTAAGCTTCCTGCAGATGGTATGCATTGTGTATCCTGGTATATCTTGCTTCCATATATTCTCCACTGCTGTCTTATACTATTCCTGTTGTAGCATTACATTCAGTAATCTATATGACTTCCTCATCTTCATTCTTTTAACTTCTGTATTCAATATGATTGGTGTGTGGTCAGAACATCCAGGTACTAAGTAGACTGCTCCAATACATGCATACAACCCAAACCATTGTGCATTACCAAATGCCCAGTCTATATGACTATAGATCCTTTTTCAGCCCCTCTCTTATTACTCCATGAAAATTGCATCCCTTTTTTATTTATTAGGCCTACAATATCTGAGATACATTGTTTGAAATCAACACCTCATTCTGATGAATAGGAGCCCCATTAATTCTATCATCCACAGATAGAACACTGTTGAAATCCCCTATAACCAACCAAGGGCCATTGATTATTGCACTAATGTCCCTTAATTGGTTCCATATAGCTCTTCTATCTGCTATATTATGGAAGCCATACACAATTGTTAAGTCACTCTGAAACTCAGAGTTTTTGTCTTGTATATGGTAATGGATCAGCTGTGATGATATCTGCTTTACACTTAAGTTTACAGTTGACTCTTTCCAACACAGCCAAATTCTACCATTATGAGCCTCAGCATAATTATCTATTACTTCTCAATCTCTACCAAACTTCTTTTGTGTATCCTTTGCTCTCCTTTTTCACTCTAGTCTCCATACATCCTATTAATTCAATTTTATTCTCTATATGGAAGTCTTTTAACTCCCTCTGCTTAAAGGACTTGTTTAGTCCTCTAACATTCCATGTACTGATTATCATATTGGAGGGGTGATATTTGGATTAGGCCCTTTAGTAATCCCCTGTATAGCATTGCCTCATACTGATCCTGTGGTTCACTTTCCTGGATTCTCAATGTTGCATATTTATTCCTTCTTGTCAGCTCGTCATAATCAATGGTTGGTTGGCTCTTTGTATTGGATCTACCATAGTAGACCATTGCCTTTTTGCCTCTTTCTCCAATCTGAATTTGGACCTCGTGGTTTTCCTTCAATGTATTCTTTTCTGTGTGTATTCCTTTCTCAGTAACAGTTGTTTCATTCTCCTTATTTGTATCTATCTTACTTTTCCTTACCCATTTCTTCCTTTTAGCCTTCACTTGGATTGGTCCTCCTGTCTGTTTTTCTAGCTTACATTCCCCACTTAGATGACCAAATTGGTTGCACTCCTGGCAAAATTTTGGCTTCCATTCATACTCCATTGTTTGCACCCTCACTTTCCCATTAGAAAGATCTAAGTGCAGATCATCTGGAAATGGCTGTGTTATATCCATTTCTATCAACACATGTGCATATGATACTCTCTCACATTGTGCTGTTAGTTTGTCAGTGCATATAGGTTTGCCCAAACAACTTGCAATTCTTCCCAGATTTTTCTCTACCCAACATTGAATAGGTAGTCCTGGCAATGTGACCCACAGTGGCATCACTCGCATAGGCTCCTTCTCCATATCAAAATAAGGCTCCCGATTCTTCACATTGGTCTATTATTAAAAGTATATGGTCCCTTTGTCATAATCTGCATTTTGTCCTCAATTGATTCAAATCTAAATATGAAATAGCCATCATCATGTAGTAGAACTGTTGGAATAATAACTGAACTCGATACCCCATAAGCAAATTTCAGCATCTCTTTGAAGGTTGGATTTCCTCCCAAAACATACCCTATGAGTGCTGAATCCCATTTTTTGCATTGATGTGCCATTTTTTGTTGATTCAGCTTCACAACTTTAGTTCCTTCTCTTATCTCATGTGGCTAGATTTGAGCTGCATCCTTTGTTGTACTATTCTATTGCCTTTGACCACATCTGCCATAGTTCTCTTCTCTTCTCCAGATCTAGTAGAATAGGTCAATTTCCTTGCTGCTGTAGTCATAATATTCTCTGTCAACTTTGTAGTTTTGATTTCCTTTGGCGGTGGGGATTGCATGACTGTCGGTGCACTCTCCATACCTGACATTCATTGTGGTAGTTGAATCAGAGCTAATTGTTGTATCACTCCAAATTCAGGCGTAACCATGCAATTCGAAGTTTCCTCTGTACTTTCCTTCGTCTGTGTTTGCTGTGCATTATGTTTCCGATTCGTTTTCCGGCGAGCCATCGTCTTCGGCGCACATTATCTATCCTTGCTTAAAATGCACTGAGAGAAAGTTCTACCATTTCTCTTTACTCCGTCGATACATTTATTATTTCCTTTTAAATACCCTTATGTTTTTAATACTACACTCTGGACACGTGCATTTCACGTGTAGGCCCGCTTCACATTTTAAAATTTGCAGCCTAAAAAAAATATTTTTAAGAGTTATAAAATAGAAAAGTACAACCAAATTTAGCATCATGTTATTTATCTCTAAGAAATGAATGGTGTGAGAATTATATATTGCTTTCTGGCTTTAGACTTTTTTTTTACATGTAGATGAATCTTTCTCACTATCCTCGAACCCCCGTCATCCGCCTTGACATGGTGGTGCTTCGACCAATGGAACTATAGTCCCGCATAGACTACAGCTTTTAGTGTAAATAATTTGACATTAGGAACCAGTTAATCCAACAAATCTGTCTTAGCATTGGATATATAATTAAGATAAATTCAAGAATTATTAATTATAAACTAAAAGTTAGAGTAAATTGCATATTCAAAATCTCTCTTGAGGCATTATCATGCATAGGGGAGTTGCCTATATTTTCTAATTTTTCAATATTAAATTAAAAAAGGTGAATAGGTAAAGAATACATGTATTTGAAGGGTTGTGCATTTGTTAGTCTTGTATTCTTTTGTGTCGTAACTGTCACACTCCCTTTTTACACTTCATTTACCTTTTTTAAAAATAAATAAAAGATTTTTGAAGCTCAAAAGCGTCTTCCAAATTGAAAGTGACAAAATTTGTGTTCAAAAGGATTTTCAGAATCGCCACCTGACATTTGATTTCGGAGCGTCAGGTCATTAATTTTTGAAAATTAATTTTCCTTTTAAAATACTTTGGACTTAAAACTAAGTCTGTCCCAGAGTTCTAGTTAAGGGGGTTCATTTGAATCGAGGAGAAGGTGTTAAACATTCCCGAGTCCAATGAAAGTCACGGTTGCATACTCGATCTAATTAGCTTTTAAAATATTCTAATTGAGGTGAAAATAAGTACAAAAAAGAAAAATAATCACACAAGAGCCCCGAGGTCATTCCCACCTAAATAACAAAAAAGAAGAAAGAAAAATAAAATATTAAAATCCTAAACATATACTATGCTTCATTCACAATACTCGTCATGACCTCCAAAATATTTACAAATTCTTCGAGGCAATTCCCAGATAATATAATTGACTAAAGGGACAATCTCTAGCCTAAAAAGAAACTAAACACAAATGCACTAAAAGTTTGCCTACTTAAATATTGACACCTTAAACATACTCCTTGCGGTTATGGAAAAAAAGAAAAAAAATGAATAATGGAACTAAATAAAAGAGAGGTTCAATTCATGCATGTGTTATTTAACTTTTCATTTTATGTATTTGGCCAAATTCAATTCCTAAAGTATGTAAACCATTTAATTACTAATGAGCTCGGCTTCCACCATTATCCCGGCCCGATATTCATAATTTAAACAATCTCGCATCTAACAATACTAATTAGCAAAGAAAATCATCTGACAGAAGACATCAAGCACTCATAGAAGATAAGAACTAAAAGAAACTAGGTTATAAATACAAAATGTGAAATCAAAGCCACTCGGAAGACCCATTAAAGATCATTACCCTAATTGTGACATATAATTGTGCACCAATCAAACCAATACTTATCAAACTCTTCCAACAGAGATAATTTATGTATTCAAAAATACGATACGACAATCAAGTGAAACTAGTCATATAGGAGCATCAAGCAGAATAACAAAATGCATGATGATTTCACTAACTTCACCCATTTTCACCCAAAACTTACCAAACTCGTCTGCCAAAAAATCCATTACCCCACACGATTAAAGATTCCATCATAAACTCAACTAAGATTAAGCATACTACCAGGGAACATTAATGATCTTTACAATATAACACCATTTCAGCACTAAAAGAAGGCATTATGGAAAGGCAGATATTAAAAACATATTTCAAAACACTTAGCTAATTATAGAATTCATGATTGACATGTAAATCCTCGAGCATATAACTAACTTGTTCAGTATTTAGAACAATCTGTAAAATAAAATTAAAACTCGTCCACACACGTTCTATGTTTGAAACAAGAGATCGAAGGTAGATACTGTTATTTTACTTACTAGACACTTTAACAATCAGATGCCAATCTTTAAAGGTAGAGATCCTGATATTAACCTCGCAAACATGAATGGAACTAAATTAAACTAGATTCAAGAAGAGCAAAACACTATGCATAATATTTAAGAAGAAATCTAATAGCGTTAGTCAATTTTATCCTCAAAATTTGTATCTTTGATGTTTCAAAACAGGGAGTCATTTAATGATGCACAAACGAAATCAGAAGAATGACAACTCGAAACTAGAGAATCAGACACACTTTAATTCATTCCAATTATGACGAAGAGACTCGCCAAAAGAAAACTCATGGGGTGACAATAACCAACACCCAGAAATCACAAAGAGAAAATCAAACAATTTTAAATGGATCCATCTATGGCTTTGATTCACAATACACATAAGAGTAGAAGGAAGAAATGAACCTGCTGCGTCTTTAATAAATTTTGCTCGCAATCAAATTCAACTAAATCCGGCAGTGAAAATCCACGACAAACAACCACAAAGAAATAAGAACTAACAATCACGAACGGCACCGCAAATCTCAGGCGGACTCGCACACAGACCCAAAGTTCATTCAAACTCCATTTTTCAAATCAAAATCGAGATTCAAAAGAAGAAATAGAAGAAGTAAAAGAGATATCTATATTATTTTTTCTGGAATTTCAAAAGAACCATAAATTAAAAAATACTTCAAGAATTCTTAAACCCTATTGTTTTTTTTCCCCAGATTTCTACTCCGAAAATCCCCATTTTTCATTCTAAAAGCTCCCTTAGATAGACCACCTAGAAACTTCCTCTTCTTCTCCAAGAAATCCACCAAAAACGCAACTTTCATTCTCCAGTTTCTTTGTAAAAAAAACACGGATTAATGGGAGTCATGGATTCGGTTTTAACCTAATCCAACCGCTCCCATTTATCCAAAACTCATCTCAATGGATGACAAGCACATAAGGGAGAGGGAATCTATTAGGAGTTCATTAGGGTGTGATGACGTTGTCATACGGAATCCCCACTCACGAGAGTCGTGATGGTGCATACTCGTGAAAGCTAAGCAAACCATGAACTTTGAAACCATTAACCACTTTCGTACTAATTTATTTTTAACCAATTAACTTAGCAATGGATAAGCATTTAAAAAATAACGGAAAATAAAGTTAGCGAAAGTCTTGATTAAATATGGAAACAAGTGTCTAGAAAACTATTATAAGTCTCTACCCAGCACCTGATGTCACAACATACACAGACTATCTAGGAGTGCTACATACAGGTGTCTGCAACAAAAGAAATAAAGTCTTTCTTAGGTACAAGAGGAAACAGAGCATCAAGTTAGATAGAAGAGATGCCGGACCTGCGGACGCCTGCAGTACTACCTCGGGATATCGTGGACTGAAGGCTGGCTCCCAAACTACTGTTGATGACCAAACACTGCTCCAAAATCTACACAGAGTGCAGAATGTAGTATCAACACAATCGACCCCATGTGTTGGTAAGTGTCTACCTAACCCCGGCGAGGTAGTGACGAGACTAGAACCAGACTCTAGATAAACCTCTACAGTTATATAATATATGGCGAAAAAGTAAACAGGTAATAAGCAACTAAAGCTAGGGAAGGGGAACATACTGCGGGGGTAGCAAATAAAATAGAATATCAAGAACAATAAGGAAAACTATAATTTAACTTCTAACACGGATAAAGAGTAATAAAGGCAACTTTCACTTTCAATTTCATCTTGTTGCAGGTTTGCAACCCCATCCCATTTCTTATATCTTGTGGTAGACGTACCACCCACTCTCATCTCGTCAATCTTGTGTTCGGCGTAGCACCCGCTCCCATTTCATCAATCTTGTGGTAGGCGTACCACTCGCTCCCATTTCATCATATCTTGTGGTAGGCATACCATCCGCTCTCATTTCATCATATCTTGTGGTAGGCGTACCACCCGCTCCCATTTCATCATATCTTGTGGTAGGCATGCCACCCGCTCACATTTCACCATATTTTGTGGTAGGCGTACCACCCCCTCCTATTTCATCATATCTTGTGGTAGGCGTACCACTTGTTCCTATTTGCATGTCAGCATATAATCACAAGAAATTCTGGTCAGGGATAAAGCAATATAGCAACTTCCCGGCAAGGGAACAAAAGCAATATAATAATTTCCCGGCAAGGGAATAACAATATCGAAACAGTCATCCCGGCAAGGGAGAATCAACTATAACCAACCTTAACTTAGCTTGCACTCAGCTTAATTAATGAAAATTCTCAATCATAAAAAGATCTACGAGGATAACCAAATCTTTGCTCAATATAGTAGATCATTAGTTAAGGCATCCGAAATGTCATTTAAGAACATAATAACTTTCAGTTTAAGACTCACGGTCATGCTTGACACTAATAAATAGATACTCGTCACCATGCCTACGTCGTACTCAACAAGGATAAAGTAGAAAATATGACTCAACTTTTAATCCATCAAGCTAAGGTTAGACCGAAAATTTAATTCGAACTTTCGAGGTCAACTCAAGCCTCAAACACCACTTTTCCTCTCGAATTTGGCCCCAAATCGATCGTATCTATACATAAACGAATTCATAGTATCAATAAATGCTAAACAATTCGAATCCCATGCATAATTATAGCTTTCCAAACATTATTCTTAAAAAATCCAAAAGTCGACCCCGGACCCGCTCAATCAAAACACGAGGTTCGGACCAATATAAAATCACCCATTCACCCACAATTTCTATTATATAATTTGTTCTCAAATTTGATACTAAAACGATGTCTAAATCAAGAATAATCAAAATGCCCTAACTCTACACAAATCCCTAATTCTCTACCCTTAATCTCATGTTTTAGGCCTAAAACTCTAATGGGTATTAATGGAAAATGAAAACCATTAGTTAAAGAATACATACCTATGAATTTGTGGTGAAATCCTCTTTCAAAAATCTCCCAATTTGGAGTTGAGATGAAGAAGTTATGAAAATTTGAATAATTCTCGTTTAAGCTACTGCTTTAAATTACTGGGCACACCTTCATCGCGTTCGCGATGGGTCTCCTGCATTCGCGAAGAGCAACCTTACAGAGGCTTATGTGATCGCGATTCCTCGTATGCGTTCGCGAATGGTTGGCCCCCCCGACCTTCGCGTTCGTGGGCCTATGAACGCGTTCGCGTAGAGGAAAATATTCAGTTCCACACCAGCCCCTATTTACTCTATGTGTTCGCGGGACGTAGATCGCGTTTGCGTAGAGCAACCCTCAGTGCTCCACGTTCGTGTTCCTTCCCTCTTGTTCGCATTGGACAAATCCACCCTTGTCCCATTTACCTTAAGCGATCGCAAGAGTGACTAGGGGATCCCGAAGAGCTGCAGGCCTGGGCACCTGTTGCAAATTTTCTACAATTTTTCCTAAGTCTAAGACTTTCCGAAACACATCTTAAACACATCTGAAACACACCCAAGCCCCCATGTCTCCTAACCAAACACATGATCTAACTCAACAACATCATACGAACTTATCTGTGCGATCAGATCACCAAAATAACCTAAAAATATGAATCAAACCTCAAAATCAAGAGTTTCTCTCAAACTTCATCAAGTTTCAAATTTTGGAATTCAAGTCTGAATCACGTCAAACATCGCCCGATTTTAGCCATATTTTACAAAAAGGACTTTAACCATATATAAGACTTGTACCAGGTACTAAAATCAAAATACGGTCCCGATACCATCGCTTTCTAATCAAAGTTCTTTTCAATTTTCCTTAAAGATTTTCACAAAAACATTTCATTTCTCGGGCTTGGAACTTCGGAATATGATTTCAGACATATGCCCAAGTCTCATATTTTTCTACGGATCCTTCGGGACCGTCAAATCATGGGTCTGGGTCCGTTTACCCAAAATATTGACTGAAGTCAAATTTATTTATTTCAAAATCAATACTTAGCATTTTTCGTAGAATTTCATATTTAAGCTTTCCGTCTATGTGGATGGAGTGTGCATGCAAATCGAGGCGACTCTAAATGAGATTTTCAAGGCCTCGAAAGCACAGAATTTGATTAAAATAGGTGATGACCCTTTGGGTCATCACATACTCCGCCTCTAGAACAACCATTCGTCCTCGAACGCACAGAAGAAAGAAGCACCTGAGTCGGGGAAAAGATGAGGATAACGGCTCTGCATATCGGACTCGGACTCCCAGGTTGATGCCTCAGGAGGATGACGTCTCTACTAAACACGAACAGAAGGGAAACTCTTCGACGTCAACTGACGAACCTTCCGGTTTAGAATAGCCACCGGCTCCTCCTCATAAGACAAGTCCTTGTCCAACTAAACAGTGCTGAAATATAACATATGGGATGGATTGCCATGATATTTTTGGAGAATGGACACATGAAACACTGGATACACGGCTGATAAACTCGGTGGCAATGCAAGTCTATAAGCCACGTCTCCCACTCGATCAAGAATCTCAAATGGACTAATGAACCTAGGGCTAAGCTTGCCCTTCTTCCCAAATCTCATCATGCCCTTCAGAGGAGACACTCGAAGCAATACCCGTGCACCAACCATAGTAGCCATATCTCGAACCTTGAGGTCTGCATAACTCTTTTGCCTTCACTTAGTTGTACGAAGCCTATCCTGAATGATCCCGACCTTGTCTAAGGCCTCTTGAACCAGATCCGTACCCAACAACCAAGCCTTTCCCGGATCAAACAATCCAACCGAAAATTGACACCACCTACCATATAAAGCCTTATAAAGAGCCATCTGGATGCTCAACTGGTAGCTGTTGTTGTCGGCAAACTGTGCTAAAGGCAAAAACTAATCCCAACGAACCTCTAAAGTCAATGACACATGTTCAGAGCATATCCTCCAGAATCTGAATAGTCCACTCGGACTGACCTCCGTATAGGGATGAAATGCTATGCTCAACTCCACATGTGCGCCCAACTCTCGGTGAACTACTCTCCAGAAGCGCGAGGTAAACTGCGTACCCCGGTCTGAAATGATAGATACGGGCACACCATGAAGGTGAACAATCTCCCAAATATAGATCCCAGCTAACCTCTCGGATTAATAGGAGACTGCCATTGGAATGAATGCGCTGACTTGGTTAGCCGATCAACAATGACCCAAACTGCGACGAACTTTCTCCGAGTCTGTGGGAGTCCAACAAGAAAGTCCATAGTGATCCGCTCCTACTTCCACTCGGGAAGCTCAATCCTCTGAAACAATCCACCAGGCCTCTGATTCTCATACTTAACCTGCTTACAATTCAAACACCGAGCCACATATGCAATGATATCCTTCTTCATTCTATGCCACCAATAATGTTGCTGCAAGTCCTGGTACATCTTCGTGTCGCCCGAATGAATAGAGTACCTGGAGCTATGGGCATCCTCTAGAATCATCTCTGGAAGCCCATCCACATTAGGCACAAACACTTAACCCTGCAATCTCAAGACTCCATCATCACCTAAGGTAACCTATTTGGCACCTCCACGCTGCACCGTGTTTCTAAGGACACACAAATAGGGGTCATCAAACTTCCGATCACGGATACGCTCCAACAATGAAGAACGATCGATCGTGCAAGCTAATACTCGTCTAGGCTAAGAAAAATCCAACCTCACAAATCTATTTGCCAAAGCTTGAACAACCAAAGCAAGTGGCCTCTCACCGACTGGAATATAAGGAAGACTGCCCATACTAGCTGACTTTCTATTCAAAGCATCGGCCACCATATTGGCCTTTCCCGAGTGATATAAGATAGTGATATTATAATCCTTCAACAACTCCAACCACCTTCTCTGTAAAAAATTCAACTCCTTTTGCTTAAACAAGTACTGAAGACTCTTATGATCGGTGAAGAACTCACACTCCACACCATACAGATAGTGCCTCCAAATCTTCAATGTGTGAATGATGGCTGCCAACTGTAAATCATGGACTGGATAGTTCTTCTCATGAATCTTCAACTGCCTCGAAGCATGTGCAATGACCTTGCTATCTTACATCTACACCGCACCAAGCCCAATGCGGGAAGCATCACAATAAACTGTATAAGGCCCAGAACCAGTGGCCAAAACCAATACTAGTGCCGCAGTTAGAGTTGTCTTGATCCTCTAAAAGCTTGTCTCACCTTCGTTCGGCCATTTCACCTGTGCACCCTTCTGGGTCAACCTGGTCACCGACTCTACGATAGATAAGAACCCCTCTACAAACTGATAATAGTAGCTTACCAATACCAAGAAACTCCGTCTCTATAGCTGATGCTGGTCTAGGCTAGTTCTTGACTGCCTCAATCTTCTTCAGATCAAATTGAATACCCTCTGCTGATACAATATGACCCAAGAATGCAACTGAACTTTACCGGAACTCACACATATAAAATTTAGCATATAGCTGCCTATCCCTCAAAGTCTGAAGAACCACCCTGAGATACTGCTGGGGCTCCTCCCGGCTGCGAAAATATATCAAAATATCATCAATAAAGACTATCATGAACGAGTCCAAATAAGGCATGAACACTCGGTTCATCAAATCCCTAAAAGGTGCTGGGGCATTTGTCACCCGAGTGACATAACCAAGAACTCACAATGCCCGTATCAAGTGTTGAATGTTGTCTTAGGGACATCGGATGCCCTAATCCTCAACTAATGGTAGCCAGATCTCAAGTCAATTTTTGAAAATACCATGGCACCATGAAGCTGATCGAAAAAATCATCAATCCTTGGTAGTGGATACTTATTCTTGATTGTTACCTTGTTCAACTGCCGGTAATCAATGCATATTCTCACCGAACCATCCTTTTTCTTAACAAACAACACCGGCGCACCCCAAGTCAAAACGCTAGGTCTAATAAATCCCTTTCTCAAGCAAGTCTTGCAACTGCTCCTTGAACTCTTTCAACTCTAGCGGGGACATGCGATACCGCGGAATAGAAATGGGCTGAATGCTTAGAGCCAAATCAATGCAGAAGTCAACATCCATGTCGGGTGGCATCCCGGCAAGTCTGAAGGGAATACCTCGGGAAACTCACGAACAACATCCACATAATCAATAAAGGGAACCTCAACGCTGGAGAGCCAAATTGGCCAAACACCCCTTCTCGACCATACAGCGAGCCTTCATATAAGAGATAACGCTACGAGTAGAATTCCCAAGAGTCCCTTTCCACTCTAAAAGAGGCATACTCGGTAAAGCTAAGGTCATAGTCTTGGCATGGCAATCCAAAATAGTGTGGTAAGGTGATAACCAGTCCATACCCAATATAACATCGAAGTTGACCATGTCTAGCAACAAATCTATGCGGGTCTAGAGACCTCCAATCACCACATTACATGAACGATGGACTTGATCAACCACGATAGAATCACCTACCGGTGTTGATATATAAACATGAACACCTAATGAATCACTGGGCATGACCAGGTATGATGCAAATAAGATGACACATACGAATAGGTAGACCTTGGATCAAATAACACCGAAGCATCTCTATCACAAACTAGAATGGTACCTGTAATGACTATATTTGAAGCCTCAGACTCGAGCCTGGCTAGAAGGGTATAACATTAGAGATGGGCCCAATACCCTGAACTACCTCTCTAGGACCGTCTGTTGCTGACTAGCCTCCACCTCTGGTAGCCTGAACTCCACCTCTAGGACCTCTACCTCCACTTCTAGCACCTCTACTCCTACCCCTAGTAGGTTGGGCAGGCTGTGGAACATCTGGTGCTTGTACCGTAGCACGAGAACCCTGATGCGGAGAACTGCTCGATTCTGGATGGCAATACCTAGCAATGTCCCTTATGTTACCACAAGTAAAACAAGCCCTCGGGTGACGGCCCTGGAAACTCTAAAGCAGGAGTGCATTGATAGGTACTGGTGGTGCACTGAAGGACTGCTAATCGGGATACTGCATTCGAGGACCATGTCTACCTGAAGTACCGTGAGAAACCTAAGGAGCTAACTAAAATGGCCTAGGAGAATGGCCTCTACCATGTGAAACTCTACCTCCAGACGAGGTGCCACAAAATCTTCTTGAATAACAGGGCCTCTTATCCAACCCATGACCACCTCCCTATGACAGAACCATCTCAACTCTGCGGGCCACACTGGCTGCCTTCTGAAAGTGATGTCACCCCCAGCCTCTTGGCCATCTGAAGAAGAATCGGCTTAATAAGACCACCGATAGCCCTCCTCACTGTCTCCCTTTTGATAGGATTTATGAAAAACGCATTGCGAGCTAAGTCGATGAACCTGGTCTCATACTAGGTGACCGTCATGGAACCCTGCTGGTGGCACCGCAAACTGCCTCCTATAGGCCTCTCTCTGAGTCACGGGGAGAAACTTCTCCAGAAACAATACTGTAAACTGCTCCCAAGTCAAAGATGGCGATCCGGCTAGCCTAGCTAAGCAATAATCCCTCCACCAAGTTTTGGCGGATCAGACTAGCGGAATGTAGCAAAATCGAACCCATTGGCCTCTCAATGCCCATGTTCTTGAGAACCTCGTGGCAGCTATATAGGAAATCATGGTGATCCTCAAAAGAAGCACCGCCGAAAGTAGTAGTGAAGAGCTTGCTAAACCTATCCATCCTCCACAAAGCATCGGTAGACATTTTTGCTTCATCGCCGGTTTGAGCCACTACACCCGGCTGAACTGCTCCAACTGGCTGAACTGCTGGATTCTTAATCTGGGGAGCTACCTACTCCGAAGTGCGAGTAGTAGAAGTCTGAGCCCCTCCTCCAGCCTGAGAAGTGGTTGGTGCTACAGGAAGTAAACCTGCCCTGGTGACACTCTCCATAAGGCCTACTAGATAGACCGGAGCATCCTGAAGGGCTGGGGCGGCAATAAACCCCTCTAGGACCTGATCTGGGCCCACCGGAACTACTGGGGCAAGAACCTCTTCTTCAAAATCAACTTGAGGCTCCGCCACTGGTGCTGCTGCTCGGGGTTGACCTCTGCCCCTACCTCGGCCTCTAGCACGGCCTCGGCCTCGCCCTTTGCCCCTAGTGGAAGCTAATGCTGGGGGCTCAGGCTGCTGAGCAATAGATGATGAAATGCGTGTTCTCGCCATCTGCGAAAGAACATAGTAGGAATCTAATTAGCATTTGAGAAACAAAACCGCACGACAAGAAAGAATAAATATGAAGTTTTCCTAACCTTGTAGCCTTTGGGTGATAAATACAGACGTCTCTGTATCGATCCCTCAGACTCTACTGAGCTTGTCCGTGAGTTGTGAGACCTATGCAACCTATAGCTCTAATGCCAACTTGTGACGATCCGGAATTCACATCAACGGGAGTTGTGATGGCACCTACTCATGAAAGCTAGGCAAACTACGAACTTTAAAACCATTAACCTATTTTGTATTAATTCATTTTTAACCAATTAACTTAGAAATGGATAAGCATTAAAGAACAACGAAAAATAAATTAGTGCAAGTCTTAATTAAATAGGAAACAAACGTCTAGAAAACTATCACAAGTCTCTACCCATCACCTGGTGTCACAACATACACGACTATCTAGGAGTGCTACATACAGGTGTCTGAAACAAAAGAAATAAAGTCTGTCTCGGGTACAAGAGGAAACAGAGCATCAAGTTAGATAGAAGAGATATCGGGCCTATGGATTCCTGTAGTACTACCTCGGGATCTCGTGGACTGAAGGCTGGCTCCGAGCTACTGTTGATGACCAAACACCGCTCCAACATCTGCACACAGTGAGTACTGTAGTATCATCATAACCGACCTCATGTGATGGTAAGTGTTTGGCCTAACCCCAGCGAGGTAGTGACGGGGCTAGAACCAGACTCCAGATAAACCTGTACACAGTGAGTACTGTAGTATCAGCATAATCGACCTCATGTGATGGTAAGTGTTTGGCCTAACCCCAGCGAGGTAGTGACGGGGCTAGAACCAGACTCCAGATAAACCTGTACAGTAATATAATATATGGCGGTGAAGTAAACAGATAATAAACAACTAAAGCTGGGGAAGGGAACGTGCTGCAGGGTTAACAAATAAAACAGAATATCAAGAACAATAAGGAAAACTATAATTTAACTTCTAACACGGATAAAGAGTAATAAAGGAAACTTTCACTTTCAATTTCATCAATCTTATGGTAGGCTTACTACCCGCTCTCATTTCATCAATCTTATGGTAGGCGTACTACCCGCTCCCACTTCACCAATCTTGTAGTAGGTGTATCACCCGCTCCCATTTCATCATATCTTGTGGTAGGCGTACCACCCGCTCCCATTTTATCATATCTTGTGGTAGGCGTACCACCCGCTACCATTTCATCATATCTTATGGTAGGCGTACCACCAACTTCCGTTTCATCATATATTATGGTATGCGTACCACCTGCTCCCATTTCTATGTCATAACATAATAACAAGAAATCCTGATAAGGGAACAAAGCAATATAATTGCTTCTCGGCAAGGGAACAAAAGCAATATAATAATTTCTCGGCAATGGAACAATAATATCGAAACAACTATCCCGAAAAGGGAGAATCATCTATAACCTACCTTAACTTAGCTTGCACTCAGCTCAGTTAATGAAAATTCTCAATCATAAATAAGATCTACGAGGATAAACAAATCTTTGCTCAATATAGTAGATCATTTGTTAAGGCATACGAAATGTTATTTAAGAACACAACAACTTTCAGTTTAAGACTCACTGTCATGCTTGACACCAACGTATAGATACTTGTCACCATTCCTATATGGCGTACTCAACAAGGAGCAAGTAGCAAATATGACTCAATACCTAATCCCTCAAACTAAGGTTAGACCGAACACTTACCTCGAATTTCTACGGTCAACTCAAGCCTCAAACACCGCTTTTCCTCTCGAATTTGGCCCCAAATCAATCGTATCTATACATAAACAACTTCATAACATCAATAAATACTAAACAATTCAAATCTCATGCCTAATTAAAGCTTTTCAAATATTCTTCCCCAAAAACCCAAAAATCGACCCCCGGCCTGCTTGGTCAAAACATGACGTTCGGACCAAAATCAAATCACCCACGAGCTCGATTATATAATTTGTTCACAAATTTGACCCCAAAATGAGGTCTAAATCAAGAATAATCAAAAAGCCCTAACTCTACCCAAATTCCTAATTTTCTACCCTTAATCACATGTTTTAGTCCTAGAAATCTAATGGGTACTAATGAAAAATAAAGAAAATGAGTTAAAAATTACATACATATGAATTTGTGGTTAAATCCTCTTTCAAAAATCGCCCAATTTAAAGTTGAGAAGAAGAAGTAATGAAAATTTGAACAATTCTCGTTTAAGCTACTATTTTAAATCGTTGGGCAGACCTTCATCGCGTTCGAGATGGGTCTCCCGCTTTCGCGAAGAGCAGCCTTGCACAGGCTTATGCGATCACGGTTCCTCGTACGCATTCGTGAAGGATTTGCCCCCCCTGATCTTCACGTTCGCGTAGAGGAAAATATTCAAATCCACACCAGCCCCCATTTACTCTATGCGTTCGCGGGACATGGATCACGTTCATGTAGAGCAACCTCCTAGTGCTCCGCATTCGCATTCCATCCCCCGCGTTTGCATTGGACAAAATCACCCATGTCTTCATTTACCTTACGCAATCGCGAAGAGCAACAGACCTGGGCACCTGTTGCAGATTTTCTGCAATTTTTTCTAAGTCTAAGACCTTCCGAAACACACCCGAGCCCTCGAGGCTCCTAACCAAACACATGTTCTAACTCAACAACATCGTACGAACTTATTTGTGCGATCAAATCGCCAAAATAACCTCAAAAATAATGAATCAAACCTCAAAATCAAGAGTTTCTCTCAAACTCCACCGAGTTTCAAATTTTGAAATTCAAGTATGAATCACGTCAAACGATGTCCGATTTTAACCAAATTTTACAGAAAAGACTTAAACCATATATAAGACCTATACCGAGTACCGGAAGCAAAATACGGGTCCGATACCATTACTTTCTAATCAAATTTTCTTTCAATTTTCCTTAAATATTTTAAGAAAATAATTTTATAGAAAAATTTATTTCTTGGGTTTGGGACCTCGAAATTTGATTCCGGGCATACGTCGAAGTCCCATATTGTTTTACGGACACTCCGAGACATTCAAATCACGGTCCAGATCCGTTTACTCAAAATATTGACTGAAGTCAAATTTATTATTTTCAAATCAATACTTGGCATTTTACAGAATTTCATATTTAAGCTTTCCGACTATGCGCCTGGACTGCGCGCGCAAATCGAGGTGACTCTAAATATGGTTTTTAAGACCACAGAAGCACATAATTTAATTAAAAACAGGTGATGACCCTTTGGGTCATCATAGACGTGGAAGAGAGAGAGGGAAGGGGACGATGTGGGGAGTGGACCATTAGCGCGTCGCCAGATTAGGAGCCAGTTTTATCTTTGCTAGAGGAGTGTGTGCGGCTGGTTTAGGGTATTTTTGATTAAGGGTTTTTGAAATCAGGTTTAATATGAGGTAAGGGAAAGAATAGGGATCGTTGGATTAGATTTGATCAAGGGCCGGGATTGTAGGAAGATAATGGTGCGGATTAGTGGGAATTTGGGATGATAAAGGGTTGTTTAAGGTGGAACTTCTGATTTGGGTCCTAAAATTGGTCTAAAATGAATGTCCAACCCTTAGTTAAGTCTCTTTTAGTATAAAATAAAATACTGCATAATGCAAAAATAAAATCTAATTAAATTAAATTATATCAAAATATAAAACTATTTTTTTTGGTATTCTTAGAAGATTATATTGAAATAAAGTAGAGAAAATTAGGCTAAAATCATTACAAGTATAAGTATTACTACTAAATTACTAATGACCTTAAACAAATGAGAGAAATAAAATGAAATAAAATAAAATTATTTTTGTGTTTTAAATTTTGTGTATTAAAATAAAAAATAAAAATAGAAAATAGGCTAAGTTCTATTAAAATAATTTAAATAAATATTTTAAAATATTAAGAATATTAATATAGCTTAAAGACGTGGTAGATAAAAAATTATGTGCTTACATTAACTACATCCATCGAAAGGTAGTTGCATCAATATAGGTACAAGACAAAAGAGTTGGACAATAACAAATGCACAACCCTTCAAATACATGTGTTTTTTTATCTATTCATTTTAGACCCAAGCCTTAGCAATATCATTTCATACCATCATGTATGCTATTTCTTTCGTTTCTTTCATTCGGACGACCGAAAAATTAAAGAAAAAAGAATTGTCAGCTTTTTCTATCCCATATAATATACTCTTATACAATCGGGTTTCTGACATGTCTCCTCTTTGTATCAGTTAATGTTAATTTTTATTTTTAAATTTAAACGTATAATATCCGTGTGAAATAGAAGGTAGATTACAGTGCATGTTAAAAGAAATCATTTTAAAAAGTGATTTTCTTAGATCTCTTTACTCAAAGCCTATTAAAATTCCCAAATTAACCTGCTGAGTATTAATATATAAACATAAATATTGTTTCCTATCTCGTCCAGATTTCGTATAGTGAATCTCGCAACCTAAAGGCTAGAACTTTCGAGGAAAGAAAATCAACACACTCGGGCACATAATATCGATATATTCAATCCAGACTTCATTAAAAATATTAATTAAGTTTCAAGTTTGAGAAAAAGATGATTGAGTTTGCAAAACAAAATTAAATATTAGGATTGAGTTCAATAATATGTAAAGATGGTAAGAAACCAGTAATAATAATCGCTGAAGGGTTCAATCAATTGGCACGAAATCAAATATGGCAATCAGCTCAAATTATAATGATAACTAGTAAATTTCAGTCAAATACGCAGTATATTCATCTACCGGGATGGAGCAAGCCACAATCCCCAACGGTACTCTACCCCACGCTCTCTATCCGGCGTGCAAGTCACCTCGATATAGCACTACGATGTGAAAATCTGGGGTTTCAAACCCTCAGGACAGAATTTACATCTATTACTCACCTCAAACCGGCCAAAATCCTAGCTCGCTATGCCCTTGCTATCTGACTAAAACCACAACAAATACGTCACAATAGGCTAAAGGAACAATATTCAATCGAAAATAATAAAAAAATATCAAAAATCCCGAAATTGGCAAAAACCCAAGTCTCGGGCACACTTCTTGAATTCCAGAAAATTTTATACCAACGGTTCCTTA
>JAXGFW010000331.1:0-25000 GCA_034376525.1 Nicotiana benthamiana | reverse complement strand
ACAAGGAGGCCCTTGTATCGAGATTCAGACGAAACACCCGCCCTCAGAAGAATCGGGGTCACATCTCCCAGGACCGATTCAAATCTCAAGGTTTCAGAGAGCTCTACCAAATAATCACACACGGCTAGCAAATGATCGTGATATCCGCACTCAACCGGATGTCACTATATTATTCTTGGCCCATATCAGTAAAAGGATCAATGATTAGCTAGAAAAGGATCTTTACTCATTTTTTAGAATTGTACTTAGGGTAAAACTCCTGTACTATATTGAGGGAAATCTAACTATTCATGAGAATATATGGGAGTACGCATATCAAGGCAATATACTTTTCTGTTATTCAAAGTTCTTAATTTTATTTATCAGCTCTTCATTAGTATGAGCCCGTGAATGGAGGCATGCACTTCATTCAGCTGTTGCTGAGTCTGGGTCACTCCCCTGAATTGGTTTGGCAATTCATTACATCTTTTATCCATTTATTCTAACGTTATTTATCATTTGTATTGAATTAATCCACATATCCTTAAAATCACTTATGAATTTAATTGTTATTCGCTTTTGGGGGTAAACAGTTCGGAGCCCACCATGGGGCTGAGGATAATATTGGCAATTTGAAATAAATTTCCATAGCACACTCTATATTACACTTGTTCTTTGAGATTTTAATTTCAGGTCAGATTAAAAATATCAAAACTCCCAATCTGCCCCTTTGAATGTCGATGCTGAGTATGGCTACCATGACGAGAACAACAATGTGGTACCAGTAACCAGGTACCCCTATTGAGCGCGACAGAGTTTCGATCGCTGACCCGATCGATATGCATGCTAACACACATGTGGCTATTAGTGCAAACTTGCCTACCGTCCCTGAGAACAACATCCATGGGGGAGCCCGACCTGTAGCCTGTCGTGCGCATGATGGCGAATGTGATGGGATCAACTTGCGAGTGATCTTCGAAATGTTTCAGTCTCAACAAGAAGCGATAGCCCAGTTGCAGAACAAAAATTTCACCCCCAATAGAGTGGAGCCCGAACCATCTCGGGAAAATGTTCGCAGAAATGAACCAACCCTAGAAAGGACGAGCGAAGATGAACTCGGAACCAACCCCAAGATAATAAAGATGCTTGAGGAACTAATAAAATGGGTGAAATTGGGAGAAAAGAAAATCGAAGCCACCGACAAAAAAATGAAAACATATAACTTAAGGGTTGATCAAATCCTAGGAGCTCCACCGTTACTGAAGGTCCTGGATTCCAAGAAATTTGTTCAAAAACCTTTCCCTCTGAGCGCAGCTCCGAAGCCGACACCAAAGAAGTTTTGAATATAGGTGTCTAACGGGCTGGCTCAGCCATTTCTTGACCGGCTCAGACTGGTGAAAATTAAAATCGGCCAAACCGGTAAAAGGGGGCGGGTAGGGCTGGTTAAAGGGGTAGGGGTTTGGTCTGTTCACCTTGGGTCTAGCGGATAACCGAATTGGTCAAATCCGATCAACGATTTTTACTGTACAACCGGCCCGGACCAGACCGGCATAACGACTATTTAATTTTTCTATTTTTTAATAATGGGCCTTTGAATTTACTATTTTTTGTTAATTTATTTGTTGTTAAATGTAAGCTTTCAATTTGTAAGTTTGAACTTTAAAATAAATATAGTACTTGCAATTTATAAGTGTACTCTTTTTTTTTCATTTTCATTGTCTTCTTTATATTTTTACTTTATATTAATATAACTTACAATAATTATACAAAAAAATAAATTAAAAATTACGCTCACGGTCTAGCCCGGTCCCTTGTACCCGTAACCCTTACGGTTTAATTTTTACCCGGATGAAACTGATTTCGTTAAAATTGGTTATCCCCAATCCGTAACCGGATTGGACAACAACCCGTACGGTTAAGAATTTTCCCTACCCAGTCTGGCCCCACCCACCCATTAGACACCCTTAGTTTTGCATGCCCGAAATTTCAAAGTATAATAGAACAACTTATCCAATGTGACCTCCTACACGTGCGCCTGTCGCGCCCCCTTTTTCCTCCGTGAAAATCGGGTTTAAGACATTTTGGTATAGGGAAACTCGTTGGTTTTGAGAACTGGGTTTTGCGTTTTTGAAAAGTCACCACCTAATGATTCAAGGTGCATTAGGACACCAATGGAATCGAAGTCTTTTGAATAACCAAAGATCTAAAGGAGAGGTGTTAGGCACCCTTCAAGATCCACTATTGTGGTTCCCGACAAGACAGTTATTGTGAATTTGGGGTGCAATTAACATATAAGATGATAAAGCTCAAATAAGAGGGGATTTCAATACGTAATAGTTTGAAAGTAAATAAAGTTTGAAAGAGCAATTAAAAGAGATGATTTTAAATAAGGAATTACAATGCTAAAAAGAGAAGGAGAAATAAAGGAGGGGGGTCCTAGATTTATATTTAATATAGATCACATCAATGCAATACCCGGTAATCACTCCTCAAGAGAGGGGCTACACATGGTATTAGCGCACTGGTCATCATATCCATATCTATCATTTTCCACCTCGTTTAAGGTACTAAAGCGCAGATTGGTCTCAACCGCTATTGCATGCTATTATCCGTCCCGTTCCTATAAGTCCCGGAGACACTTAGGACTACTAATCCTAAAAGGGAGGGATATTAGGCTAACTTGTAGTTTCAAAGGTAAAAGTCTAAGGTGGCATACAAAATATATAAAAGACTGCATATTAAAGGGGAAACACATAAACACATAAGGCTCAAGTATACCTCCTTAAACAAAACAACCCAATAGCATGACTTAAACGAGAAAGGTCTGATTCTAAAAAATACTTGAAGGAAGACAAGATGGTTGTTGTTGAAGCAGGTCTGTCTTATTACACAACTCAGTTAGGAAGCAAGAATCGGGCCTACCAACTGATTGTAGCACTTAAAACAAATAACAGAGGCAAGTTCAGTCTTATTTACATAGCCTAAGGCTTGCCTAAGTGCTTAAACGAGGTCTTATAAGCATGATATCTACTTAATTCAGAATGCGGTGAAACAATAATACCTCAAAAATGATTTGTTTGAGATTCTATAGGCATGCTTGCTAAACCCCGTTAAATAAAGGAATTAGATTGTTTAAAACTGATTCAGGATAGACTGATTTTAAAACATACCAATTTCAAATCCTGCAGGTGATGGCATATACTATTGCTGATTTAAGCCCTATGATCATGATATCTGACATTGAGTGTGAATGGAATGAATCAGATTCATTTAAGAACCCCTATAGACATGATTTCTATGTGTTATTGATATGAACATGACATTTTATTTTAGCCGTTTAAAGCCTAAAACATGAAATCTAAGTGTCATGAAAATTTTTAAATACGTCCTATATGTAGATTAACTAGGTGGGACATTGACCATAAGAAATTAAGATAAATCCTGTAGACATTATGCCTAAAACTGCAGAATTGAACACAAAGAATTTAGATAGTCCTATAGGCAGGTTATCTAGATGTGACATTGATCATGAAGAAATTGAGATATAACCTATAGATATGGTGTCTAAATGCAATTTTGAAGATGCAGAATTAAATACCCTATAGGTATGGTGTCTAAATGCAGTTTGAAGATGTAGAATTATAAGTAGCCATATAGGCATATTTTCTACCCTTGACATGCATAAATGCCCAACCCTTTTCACTATCCAGTCCCAAATATTTCTTGCAAATTATTACAAGTCGGAAATACTGAAATACATCAAAAAAAATATAACTAAAGGAGGTCCGATTCTTGGTTCCTCCCTGAGCTATGGAATAACTGCCTTTAGATGCCATTGCTTCAAAGCCTTTCTCAAACTTAGTTTTCAGAGTTCCCTAAGAGCCTCAACAGGACCCCGGCAGTGCTCACACCTAAGTTACATAACTAGAATAAATATAAGTGCACTGTGGAAATACCAGTCTTTATCTCTCCAAGTTCAGAGGGAGATCTTGGGTCCTAAGGCAAGGCTCACATAGAGGGAGTAGACCTTCAGTCTAGGAAGATAATGGAAGTTCAGGAATAGGGGTTTTGCAACTGAAGAGAGTAGAGGAGAGGGTAAAGGGGGGTAGGAAAGCAACTAGAATGCACAGAATTAATAACTTAATACAAAGGGGTCAGGGTTGGGGATTCATTGAGAAGAGCTTATGAAATTGGGCAAAGGCCAGTTTTGAGCATGCACAACAATAGTAGATGCTGGCATGCCTATGAGCCAACAAAAACATACAACAAACATAGGAGACATGAAGGTTGTGGCCCTAGAGGAACTAAGTTTGAGTCATGGACGACAATGTTTAGTCTTGCCATGCCCCATACCAACCATAGTTGTCAAACATATTAGAGGTGGGGATTTAAGATGCTCAAACTATGATAAGGAGACACTAATTCAGAACAAGAAAGGCAGAACGCAACATGCTTAACAATGAATTTTAGCTAAATAGAATAGGAAACAGACAAGAGGAAAGAAACAGTAAAGAAACACATTGTTGTTGATGCTGAAAAACTTAATTAGAACATACCAGTCAAAAAAGCAAAGTGCAGTAAAGAAACGTTGCAGGACTTCGACATATTAGCCTTAGCTTTCAGCTGGCTAAACAGGCAGTAGCACAAGTAGTAGTAAAGCAAGAGAGAGTGTTTGAGTGTAAGTGTGAGTTCAGAGCTAAAAGTGTTCGTCCCTTGTGTTAATGAGAGAGTATGTATGTATAGTAGTTCAAAATCATGTAAAATAAGGCAAGAATCACAATTGTATAGTAATTATGAGAATAAGTTCAAACGATAAGAACAAGTAACAAATAAGGAAATAAATCAATGTGTAGATAAGAAAATAATTCGAACATATTAGGCTAGAGTAAACCATTAGGGCTAGGTTCAGAAGAACCCTAATTAAAGATATAGTTAGTAAGAATCAAGTACCAATGTAGCCAAGGTAACAGAATCAATCAAATTGAGTAAAAAAAAAGTATGGATTCAGGGTCTTAAGGAAAGGGCTCAAATTAAACTAAGAAATAGGGACATCAAAATCAATCAAAAAGAAAGTCATGAGTCAATACATTGCATATAAATAAATTAACACATAGATAGTCAAGGATAGACATACAACTCTTGCAATCATGAGAATTAAATAATACTGATTTAATGAGAAAGAGGCAAGTTTTGAACAGTTAAGATGAACAAAAGCACATAGACTCGGTGTAAGTTTAGGCTAAGAAAATGAGTAGAAATATGTCAAGGCAAGATAGTCATGAAAAATCAGAGAGACTCAAAAATGAGAACCGGCCAGTCATGCTGATACGCAAAACCAAACAAAGAACCACCTAAAATTAGGGCTTTCAACATATACGAATTAAAAAAATAGCGAACTCACAAATTAGTCACGATATGCAAGAAATATAAGTTAAAACACAAAGAATCAGTTAAACAAGGTTTTAGAATAAGTTCAGAAAACACTAGTTTAGAAGAAGATAAAAAACACTTGAAACCACATTCTTGTGAAAACTTTAAGGACAGTGTAAAACATTCAAGAAATAAACTTTGATTGTCCTAGATATGTACATGTCTAAGAGGTATAGGAAAGAAATTAGGGTTTTGGAAGAAACAATAATGAGACGAAGAAACCTATCTAGAAATGCAAAGACCGTGTCAAATATAGAATGATTCTGCTTGAAATCACATTGTAATAGCCAAGAACTGGCAAGAGATGAATCCTAGATGCAGGTCTGCATGGCCTCAAGCCCTTGAAGACATTAGAGAAGGCAAGCATAGCATGAGAGAATCCATTGAAGGCTTAAGAGAAGATGAGAGGTCACCGGATATGGCCAGAGACGAGAGGCCAGCCTTTGAAAATTAGGGTTAGGTTGAGAGTGTTTTCGGAGAAAAAGGGATTTTAGGGCAGCGGCGTATAAAAAATGATTAGGGTTAGGGGTAGTTTAGAATTAAATAAGGCAAGGATTAATCTGAGCCGTTGATCTAAGCGATCAACGGTTGGGATTAAATGGGAATCCGGGCAGGTCTTTTAAAAGGGTCATATTTGAATGGGAATTTGGTCGAGGTAAAATCCGATTTAAATTGAATATAAATGTAATTAATCTTAAAAGAGGCTAATGTGGCAATTGTATACAATTTAATAGTAAAAATACTAAATGACTATGTAAAAATATACAAAAATTGTATTAGCTATATTTTAGTATAAATATGAGAGTTTAATAAATGGATCACCAAGAGGATAATTTTGAGAATAATTACTGGTTTTTTATGAATACAATAGGGGAATAAGTTTGTTAAAAATATTTTAAAAATCAAGAAAATTAATAGAACATTAGGACATATTTATATATGCTATTTTGAAAGTATTTTGCATATAAAAAATATACAGGAAAAAATTGGATATTAACAACGCCATCAGAGGAGATGACTTGGAAGATGACGAAATCGAATACGTTCTATTGAAAAAGTTCGGAGAAACCTTGTCAGAGAGAGCCATGATATGATATCACAATTTATCCCCTAATTCTATTGACTCGTTTGCCATGCTTGTGCATGCCTTTATAAAAATGAACGGCTGGGCCATCAAGTTCGAGACCAGGAAGTCAGACCTTTTTCAAAGTAAAGCAAAGAGATAACGAGATGCTCAGGGAATTTGTGTCAAGGTTTTAAATACAATGGTTTCAAATGAAACGGATGGATCTACCTTTGGTTACGGATGATTGGGTTGTTCAGGCATTCACCCAAGGACTCAACCCCCAAAGCTCATTGGCTTCATAAATTTTGAAACAAAATTTGACAGAATATCCGACGATAACTTGGGCCGAAGTCCATAACAGGTACCAATTGAAAATTAGGGTCGAATACGATCAACTCGGGGTTCCTTCCGGATCCTTTTAACCCGTCAGAAACAATGAGAGATCCAAAAGAACGGTCGATCATGAACCAAGATTGAGCGGGGATCGATATCAACCATACAACAGAGATCGAAGAGGAAATGGGTCCGGACGCAACCATGTAATGAGTGAAAGAATGAGCGATCGAGGCCGTAATAACCAGGGACTTATGGGAAAAAATGGTTCAATAGACCCACCAGATCTAAAGAGACACCAAGGTTATAAGAGTACAACTTCAGCATCAATGCTGCCAGTATCGTACCAGTTATTTGACATATCAAAGATACTAAGTGGCCTTGACCATTGTAGTTCGATCCTACCAAAGGGACCCAAACCTAATGTGCAAGTATCATGGTACCACAACCACATAACCGAAGACCATCGATAATTAAGAGAAGAAGTAGCTTTTTTATTCAATAAAGGACACCCCCGATAATTTCTGAGTGATCAAGCCGAAAACCACTTCAAGAATAGGTATTCCAACAAGTAGATCGAGTAGGAGGAACCTCAACATGTCATTAATATGATCATTAGCGGAGTTGACGTCCCCCAAGGACCGATGTTAAAGTGCACTAAGGTGACCATTAAAAGGGAAAAACAGACTCGAGATTACGTATCAGAGGGAACCATATCTTTCAATGATGAGGACGCTATGAGTGATCGATCCAAAAATAACTTCAAGAATAGGGATTCCACAAGTAGATCAAGCATGAGAAATCTCAACACGTCATTAACACGTTCTTTGGCAGAGTTGACGTCCCCCAAGGACCAATGTTAAAATGCAATAAGGTGTCTATTATAAGGGAAAAATAGACTCGAGATTATATACCAGAGGTTACTGTATCTTTCAACGACGAGGATGCTGAAGGCATCATGCAGTCACATAATGGTGCACTGGTAATGTTTGTACTCATAAATAAATCTCAAGTTAAGCATGTGTTAATTGATCCAGGTAGCTCGGCCAATATCATCAGATTGAGGGTCGTGGAAAAATTAGGTCTACAAGACCAAATAGTGCCCGCAGTACAAGTTTTAAACATATTTAACATAGCATGCGAGACTACTAAAGGGAAGATAACCATGCTGGTAAACACAGCCGGAATCGTTTAAGAAATAAAGTTCTACAAGATCTAAGGAGATATGAGATACAATTCTCTGTTCGGAAGACCATGGATTCAAAACATGAGGGTAGTACCCTCGGAACTACATCAAGCATTGAAATTACCCACTCTGGAAGGGATCAAAATAGGATACGAAGAACAGCCGCCACAAAAGAAATGTTCATGGTGGATGAGGTGACCTGGATATCCACACTATCAGCATCAAAAACTCGAGTTTGGTTACCAAGGAACACAAAAATAGCAATCACCGACGACGGTCCCAACCGAACCAGAGAGGCAGGATACGGGGGAGGTAGATGATTATGAATTCCCTAGGTCTTTCATATCCCGTGATGATTCTGATGCAATCAACTCGACGGTCGAGGAGCTGGAGCAAATTATATTAATCGAACCCCTGTCCAACCGGAAAGTATACCTGGGTGTGAAACTAACTCTCGAGCTCAAGAATAAATTTAATGAATTCCTTATAGCTAACATAGACTATTTTTCTTGGTCCCCTCTTGATATGATTGGGATCCTGTCAGAAATAACTACTCACAAGTGAATCTTGGACTTGAAGTTCAACCTGATTAAACAGGAAATGAGGCCCCAATCCAAAGTCAAGCAAGTAGTCATCAATGACGAGGTATCCAAACTCCTTAAAATAGGTATCATTCGGGAGATTAAGCACCCAAATTGGTTAGCAAACATAGTAGTAGTCCCACAAAAGGGAATAAATTAAGAATGTGTGTAGACTATAAAGACTTGAACAAGGCATGCCCCAAGGACTCTTTTCCTCTGCCCAATATTGATTGCATGATCGATGCAACAATCGGCCACAATATACTCAGCTTTATTGATGCCTATTCCGGGTACAACCAAATTAGGATGGACCTGGGCGATAAGGAAAAAACTTCCGTCGTCATTAAATACGTCACCTATTGTTATAACGTAATGTTATTCGGATTAACGAACTCCAGTTCCACCTACCAATGCCTAGTAAATCGGATATTCAAAGAACAAATAGGAAAGTTGATGGAGGTTTACATTGACTACATGTTAGTTAAGTCGAGCAGAGGGCCATTTGGAACATTTGCAGGAAATCTTCAACATACTAAAGAAGTAAAACATATCATTAAATTCAGAGAAGTGCGCATTCGGGGTCGGTTCCAGGAAGTTCCTCATATGTATGGTGTTCGACTAGTGAATCGAGATCAATCTCGATAAAATCAAAGCAATAGAATCCATCACCGTGGTGGACAATGTCAAAGTCGTTCAGAGGTTAACCGGGCGCATAGTCGCCCTTTCTCGGTTCATATCAAGGTCCTCCAACAAAATCCATCGGTTCTTCTCATAGCTGAAGAAGAAGAATAATTGTTCGTGCATCCCAGAGTGACATAAAGCTTTAGAAGAACTCAAACGATACCTTTTGAGTCCACCCTTACTGCATACGCCAGAGGCAGACAAGCAGTTGTACCTGTACTTAGCGGTATTCAAGGTAGTGGTAAGCAAAGTCATAGTTTGAGAAGAGGAAGGCACGCAATTACTTATCTATTATGTTAGCAGGACTCTAGGGGAGGCTGAATCAAGGTATCCTCCTAGAGAAATTGGCGCTCCCTTTGCCAAGTGCCTCTAGGAAGTTAAAGCCGTGTTTTCAATGCCATCTCATATGTGTCATAATTACTTACCCATTGAGAAACATAATGCGAAAACTCGTGATCTCATGATGATTGGCAAATTGGGCCGTAGAAATCAGCGGGTACGATATCGAATATTAACACCGAACCGCCATCAAATCTCAAATTTTGGCAAACTCTGTGGCCGACTTCATGTCGACCCTATCACCCGAAGTCGAAAAGGAATTACTTATTAAACTTGGGAAGTCCCTCTAGGATCTGGACCCTCTTTATGGACGGTGCCTCGAACCCGAAAAGGTTTGGACTTGGCATCATATTGAAGCCACCAACAGGTAATGTAGTTAGACAATCTATTGGAACTGTGAAATTGACTAACAATGACGCCGAGTATGAGGCCATGATTGCATATCTCAAATTGGCTAAAAGCCTTGGTACCGAAGTGATCGAAGCTAAATGTGATTCTATCCTTATGGTAAAATCAAGTCAATAGGACATTTGAAGTAAAAGTGGAATAAATGCGAAGGTACTTGGATAAACTACAGGTAATGCTATATCGATTCAAGGAATGGATACTATAATACATGCCCCCGGATCAAAATAGCAAAGCCAACGCTCTGGCTAACTTGGGGTCATCAGTTTATGATGATGAATTCAGTTATGGGACAGTCGTGCAACTCATGAAATCGGTAGTGGAGAAAGGTCACACTGAGATAAACTCGGCAAGTCTAACCTTGGACTAGAGAAACAAGAATATAAACTACCTAAAGACTGAGAAGCTACCCCTGGATCCCAAAGAATCAAGAGCGTTATGCACGAAGGCGGCCAGGTTTAGCCTGTCCGAAGACAATACTCTGTTTAGGAGGATGTTCGATGGCCCACTCTCCATATTATTAGAACTAGAAGACACCGAATATGTTTTGAGAGAAGTTCATGAAGGCACCTGCGAAAACCATTTGGGAGCAAAATCGTTGGTTCGTAAGATAATCACAGCCAGCTATTACTGGATCGACATGGAGAAAGATGTAAAGTTCACGCAAATGCGACGGCTGTCACGCACCGATGATCCACCAACCTAGGGAGTTACTACACTCGGTTTATTTACCTAGCCATTCATGAAATGTGAATGGACATCGTCATTCCCCTACCATGGGCACCCGGTAAGGCTCAATTCATAGTAGTTATGACTGACTATTTCTCTAAATGGGCTGAAATTCAAGCATTCAAGAAGGTCCAAGAAAAAGAAGTCATTTTCTTTATTTGGGACCAAATAATATTCCGATTTAGTGTGCTATCTGAGACAGTATGTGATAACGAGAAGCAATAATAAACAAATTTTTAGAGGACCATAAGATAAAAAGGATCTTGCCAACACCCTATCACCCTAGTGGGAACGGGCAAGATATGTCTACAAATAAGACATACAACAAAACCTCAAGAAAAGGTTGACCGATGCTAAAGAAAAATGGAAGGAAAGTTTTCCCAAAGTCCTGTATGCATACTGTATGACCTTAAATTCTAGTACCGAGGCCACCCCATTTTCATTTATCTACGGTGAAAAAGTACTAATATCGGTTGAGGTAGGGGAATTAAGTCTCATGTTCTGATATGCGACCGAAGATTCAAACGATGAGGCCATGAGCAAGAGCCTGAAACTATTGGATGAGAGGAAGTAGGCCGCTCTCGTTAGATCGGATGCCCAGAAACAACGGATCGGAAGGTATTATAACCAAAGATCCAACCTCTGACACTTTAATATCGAGGATTTGGTTTTAAGAAAGATGGCGCTGAACACCAGAAGCTGAACAAATGAAATATGATACCGAATTGGGAATGTCTATATCAAATTATCAGGATTACCAATAAAGATTCATACAAACTCGAAGCAGGGAACGCGCAACGTGACAATACAACTGGAACGTTACCTACTTGAACGGTATTACTACTAAGGTACGACCTCATTCATTCTCTTTTCTTATATTGTGAATTGAACTAACGCTTGCATACAAGAACCAAAGGACGACGTAGTTATTAGCCCTGAAAGCACGTGTTGCACTCTTTTTTCCTTGAACTAATTTTCTCCCAAATGGGTTTCCCGACTAGGTTTTTAACTAGGCAATAATGGATCGTGCTAACTTAGAGTCGAAGATCAATTTTAAATCGGAGTCGATAGTTACATCAATAGTATCCGAGCCCCATCAATGATCGACCTCAAATGCTGGGGGGCATTACCCTCGAGTTAAGACTTCGATCAAGAAGGAAATTTTGTGCTTGAATAGTCTAAGCTCGGTGGATAGAATTTATTGTAAGGGCCAAACCTCCATATGAACCATGCCTGCGTAGACCACCTAAGCCATAATACGAATCTTTTACATGCTCACAATCTTGTATATTACACATAAGAATGAAAGAAATTTTCTACCTTGCTGATACATATTTTGTTCCTGAAGAGTATTACATTTTGTTCCTAAAGAATATCGAGCCCAAGGGTTGCCTCTATCCGGATCCAAAAGATTTCCCCTACACAGGGACTAACTTAATGGATGAACTCGAATGGCTCGGGTTGTTGATACCCCGAGGCACAAAGCCTATTAGGTAGTTCCTAAACTAAAAGGATACGGTCACCCCTACTTGAGGACTGTCGTTCAAGACAAACTCGGATGACCCCGGCTATCAAAGCCCGCAGCTAAAAAGCCTATTAGGCAGTACCTGAACTTAAAAGGCTACAACCACCCTAAAATTGGTTCGGGGACGTCAGAAGTCTGTTAATAGAAACATAAGGCCTTCAAGCAATCCCTATCAAAGGTTTCCATCGTCAAAGATATAGTCTTAAAACTTTTAAACAAGCATCTTAAGGAAAGCTTCCGGTCACCTCGAGTTCCCAAAAATTTCGAGCAAAGATCGCACTGAGGACTGGTCTTATTCAGACCTATGAAAAATGGATTATTGTAACATTTAATCCTGTCCTAAGGCATTTGAAATATTTGCAATTATGAAAAGTTGCTAAAAATAATAGACTCAAAAATTGCCGAATGGGAAAAAGGCTTTATATACATTCAAAAATATCTTTACAAAAGCCAACGAAAATGACCTCTACAAAATAAATGTACAAAATGCAAAAATAAAGAAACAATTCTTAAGGCACTTACCCCTGATCTTAACCAAAACCCACCTCATCACCAGAGCCATCGGGGTCTTCTCCATATTCAAGTTCGTCAGAGCCCTAAGATCTTTCTCCACCCTCGGGTTTAGCATGATTCTTGGCCTCGACCTCTTCGCATCTTTACCTATTCGATTTCGACTAATAGGTCAAAACCTCGGGCATGGATCTCTTCGAGGATCCCTCTCCGAGACAAGCGCTTCATGTACTCAACAGTGACTTTCAAGGGGGCCTCAACTTCCTAAGAATCAGTCCTATACTGGCCCACCATCTCTTCAGCATCACACCTGGTTGTTTCTAACTCGGACCTTGTTATTTCGACCTCCTTCCTAAGGGCATCCAGTTTAGTAATGGCCGAGCCTAGTTGAGCTTGGAGGTACTTAGTTTTTCAAACTCGTGCTTTGGCCTTCTCTTTTGCCACTCGAAGCTAAATCTCTACTGATGCCAGTTGTACTAGAGCGTTCTTCTTCTCCAAAGCCAGCCAATCTATTTTTCCCTTCCAAACATCGGCCATGGCTTGCACCTCATTTATTTCAGCCCGGAGTTGGTCTATCTGGTCAATTTTCTACTGAACCTGCGAGGTTTGGTCGTTAGTATCCATGGATAAGTCATCACTTCTAACTTTGAAAACTGTTACCCGTTCCACCAAGTCGGCATGTTCCTTCTTAGCCGCATCTAACTCGGTACGAAGACTATTGGAGACACCTTCGTGTTGCTCGTTGAGAAGCTTATACATGTCTCTCTTCTTGGTGAGCTCCCTGGCCTCAACCTCGATCTAGTTACCTCAGCCTAGTACCAAAGAAAGCTTTCATGATGGAGTATCGAGGCCTGCAAAAATATAAAAGAAAGAAGTCATGAGAAAAGAACTAAGTCAGAGGATGAAAGATCATGACGATGCCACACCCGATTCAACGCCTGTTGCACTTCGTTGAGCAGGCACGACACATCTGCCTCATTCATTTTCGCATGGTATTCTTTGATTACCAAGCACCGGAGGTAGATCTCTACTCCCAGGGGAGCAAAAAGAAATCGGACATCCTCCGGGACGGTGATGACTATCCACCTCTTACGGCCGGGATCCATACTCGGAGCGGGGAACCAATTGATTAACTTTGGGCTCGAGTTCAGCCCACCAACCTTTGAAGACGGATCATTCCTCCGCACTATAGACCCCTTCGTTGGATCACTCCTTCACCACTCGAGCCTCCTCGAACATAGAATAGGTGAATGAAAGTGGCCCTTAAATCTCTATTATACTGGGTAGAGCTGAGATGACATCTCAAGGTGTTTCGACTCTCGTCTCTATATCGGTGTCCCGAACCTGAGAAGGCTCGGCCTCCATTTTCCTCCTCGATAGTCGCCCACTCTTCGGGAGAATTTGGCTTGCGGGCCACTAAAATATCGTCTTACTCAGGCTTATCCCTGAGTCGAAGAAGTGCGCCCGAGCTAGATACTCGGGAACCAGAGCCTTTCTTTGGCTTGTGATCCACTCTCTTTTTCGCCTTTACTATAGGGCTCGGGGAGCCTGAATCTTTCCTTTTCTTCTTGTTCTTTTCCCCTGCTATAATCCATGGTTTCCCCAAAGCGGAGGGATCGGTATGCATGGGAACGGCCTCGTTTACTTCTAAAGACCTAAGCTTAATGGTCTTAAGCAACCCTGAAAAAAAAAAGAGGAAATCAAAATATGATGCAAAAAAGAAGGGAAGCCTAATATTACCTATCTGGGAGGAAGATCTTATCATGAGAATGGGCCTCCAATTGGCTCTTCGGGTGTACATGCCATGTGTGCTCGAAATAAAGTATCTACAAACAAATTCTGTCGATCCCACTCTTTGAACCAAGGGATAACGTTTGGGACTCGAGCAACAATTGTACCATCACCGACATTAGTAAGGAAAAAGGGGATGAACATAGATTAACGTTCAAAGAGAGGTTGTATTTACAAGATACATTCCACTTCTCGGGTAATGGCATGAACTTGGGAGGGGGCCTAAGTATTCAGTCTTCACCCGAACGAAACGTCCCTGCCAACTCCATTCTCGATCCTCGTCAATACTCGAGAATAGGGTTTTGCTAGCCCGATGTACGCGCTTTATTAGTCCCCTCCAGAAAATTTGGGGACTATATATCAAAGTAGGTGATTGATAGTAAACTCGCGGGATTCGCTTGTATTCGGGAAGTATTGAAGGAGGATAACGATCCTCCATAATGACGAATGAATCTAACCGAGGCATACTTCATACCTCTTATAGAAGCCCAAGGTAACCAGATCTATTGTGCCCAATGTGAAGAGATAAGTGTAAACACTTTGATACCCATACACATGGGTAGTAATGGCATCCTCATGGGGGACTACAACGTCCTAGCCTGCCCAGTTGCAGTCCTTTCGAACTGCGGGAAGGACGTCTTCGGTTATTGACCATATATATCTTGATACTCCCTCACCGGCCCTGCATCGATGAGGGCTATTCAACCTTAATCTCATTTGCCACCGAACACCCTTTGGAATAAACATTTTCATGGGAGACTCGGTAGTCGATTCATTGGGAGCCGTATCAAGAGCGTGTCTTTGAAGGACGACTATATCAGGAGTGGTATTTTTTATTTTAGCGGTTGGTTGGGAAGAAGAAGAATCAACTTTTTGAGGAACAGATTTGGAAGTTTTAGCCATTATTATCTGGAAAAAATTGAAAAATATGAAGAACGATTGAGAGATAAAAGGAAAATGCACTAAGTTGGGTAGAAAATAAGCAAAAACTTGAAACTTACTGATAAATCTTGAAGAACAAAGGTAAAAATATGGGAGTATAAAGAAAGGTAATGACAACATAAAAACTCGAAGGTAAAAGCTTGGTCAAAAGGTAAAAAATGAACGAATGATGGAGGTATTTATAGAGGGTTCGCCACTTTGCCTTCAGGGATGATCAGCTGGTGGCTGACACATGTTCGAAGTCATCAAGACGTGACTGATGGGGCATTTCAGATTCTTTGTCGTTTTTATCACGGTGTATTGAAGAAGGAATCAAAGTTCATATGTCACTTCTCATTGCGTCGGTGAACCTACTCTCTGAGAAATGAGGGGACTATCTGTTTAGGGGTCAAACCAATCCCGTTGAACACCTCGGTCCTCGGTCCTCGGTAAAACAAACGGAACGGAGACGTGACTATAAGGAATTAGAATCGAGGCAAGGAGCCCCTCGTACCAAGAGGGCGAAGCACCTGCCCTTGAAAGAATCTGGGCCACATCCAGGACCGGTTCGAATCCCAAAGTTCTGGAGAGATCTACCAGACAATCACACACGACTAGCAAAGGGATGTGATATCTGCACCCAATTGGATGTCGCAGCATAATTCTCGGCCGATATCAGCAAAGGATCAGTGATTAGCAAGAAGAAGGATTTTTACCCTTTTCTTATAGTTGTACTTAGGGTAAAACTTCTCTACTATATTAAGGGGAGTCTAACTATTCATGAGGACACATTGTAGCATGCATAGCAAGGTAATATACTCTTATTTTCTTTGTTATTCAAAGTTCTTACTTTTGTTCATCAGCTCTATATTAGTGTGAACCCGGAATCGGAAGCAGGCATTTCATTCAGCTGTTACTAAGTCCAGGGGCACTCCCCTGAATTGATTCATTACGTCCTTTATCTATGTAATCTAACGTTATTTATCATTTGTATTAAATTAATATGCATATCCTTAAAACTACTTATAAATTTAATTGTTAACCACTTTTGAAGGTAAACACCCTTTATAATATATGCGTTATCATGCTGTATATATCAACTTTTCTTTATTACCTAAAATAGAAAGAGTTAATGTTTTGTACACTTTTATTTGTTGTATCATATTTTCAACACCATCAAGTAACTCGCCATATCTAGCGAGCTCAACGTCTAATTTATAAGTGGCGCACAGTATAATGCACTTGTCTTGTACACGTTTGTAACTATTTAGATGTTCAATTTTTTCCCTTATTGATTAATGGATACTTGAAATAAGATGGAAAAATTCAAAAAGAAGAATACAAATGTGAAATGGACAGCAAGTTTTGTGAAAGTTATGTCCACATATCACCACTCTTATCTTCCTCTATCACTTTTGCACCTTCCCTGTTAATGGCTTTCATTATATGCAACATTACTCTGCCAACAATCGAGCCACTTGTTCGGTCATAATCGACTCAAAAATTCCTTTCCATCTCAAATATATATTATTGTAACTGTTTTAATAAATTGAATCTATTTAAAAATATTTAACGTTTTAGAAAAATAATAAATCATGTACTATTTTAATTTATTAAGTGAAAAGTTTAGAAAAAAGATATAAAATAATCTAAACAAATATTCTTATAATTAAATCATTTTTCCTGAAGCCATTCACCCAGGCTATACTAGCCTGAGGTGATGAGAAGTTTGTTTTTTTAACTATCCCCTACCTCATATAACAAAACCAATTTGCTTTACATGTTTAAGTAATAACAAAGTTTTAGATACGAAAGTCAAATGCACATTTAGGATTTTTAGAAAACGGACACCAATAAATAAAGAGAAAAAATTAAAATACTTAATGAGAATCGATTTCTCTTCCCTCGGTAAATAATTCGATATTTAATCAAGTGTATTATGTAGCCTTTGTAAAATATGGGGCCAATAAATTATATTAGATAAATTCTAAAAAATATGTACATTACTTAGTTTCACAAAATACCCGTGGGATCAGGTGCCAATAATCTGCCCTTGAAGGAAGACATATATCATGTTATTAATTTGGTGTAAATATCGCATGCAAATAAATTGTATGTATCTTGGATTTCTAGTTCACCATTTTATAAGAAATTAAAGGCAAAACCCTCACTCAAGGGAAAATTACACCCCCCCCCCCCCTCCCTACACTCCAAACACTCACCTTTCTTAGTGCCCGTTGGATTTTTTTTTTTTTGAAATTAGCATTTATTTATAAAAAATTTAATTATCACTTGAAAATGTATTTTATAAATTTTTTAAATTTTGAAAAAGTAGTTATTTTTTCAAAATTTTCACTCAAATCACTCGTAAAATTTCAAATCTAATCCAAACTGAAATTTATGTCCAAACACAATTCTAAATTTGAGATAACATTTTTTCGAATTTTATAAATCTTATGTCCAAACGCCTACTTAGTATGTTGTCCCCACCACCAACCAAAGAGCAGCAGCCCTTAATTCAAGCTATGAGAAGCCAATTATTCTCAGTATAAATATCCGTTCGTACACACTATACCACGTATCAACCACTATAGGTGACTCACAAAAAAGAAAACTAGTGATAAAAAAAATTCTAGCTAAGTCCAAAAATGGTGCAGGAGGAAATCAGAAGAGGTCCATGGACAGAACAAGAAGATCTTCAGCTTGTATTTTATGTAAAATTATTTGGAGATCGAAGATGGGATTTTCTAGCCAAAGTTTCAGGTTTGATTGAAGGTTAAGGAGGGAGAACAAAAAATAGAATAGGTATCCTTATGTCCAAAGAGTTAAGTATCTCTAACCCTATTCTTCTCTCCATATTCTTTTTCTTTGTAATGTTCTTTTGGTTTAGGTTTGAAAAGAACAGGAAAGAGTTGCAGGTTACGTTGGGTTAATTACTTGAATCCTCATCTTAAACGTGGCAAGATGACTCCTCAAGAAGAACGTCTTGTTCTTGAACTTCACTCTAAATGGGGAAATAGGTCTGCTATTTCTTTAGATTCTTTTTTTTTTTTTTAATTTCTCATATTAAGTATCATGCTTAACTATTCACATTTATTTTAACATTTACATAAAGGTCTAAATTTACCTCTATATTATATACGAAATATCAAAAAGGGAGCATTAGCATTACCGATAAAGTTATTGTCATGTGACTAAGAGGAGGTCATGGATTCAAGCCGTGAAAACAGTCACTTGCAGAAATACAGGGTGAAGCTGCGTACAGTAGACCTTTGTAGACCGGCCCTTCCTCTAACCCTGCATGTAACAGAAGCTTAGTATATCGGACTGCCCTCCTCGTTATATACGAAATATCATAATTTTACTCTTAGGGGGGTGGTAGGGCATTCACCTGAATGCCATTCGCGAAAAAATTACATTGCATACATAAGGCATAATCTATCTTTCATATATATATATATATATATATATATATATATATATATATATATATATATATATATTATGTTTTGAATTCCCATGACATAACTTAAAAGCATAGCTTAATAGCTAATAGGATTTGAAATTTTTATAAGGTCATTAGTTCTATTCTCACTAACTATAATTTTTTTACTAACCTTTTCTTTCCTTAGGATTAATGCTGCCTCCTCCGCTTGTTATATACAAAATATCATAATTTTACTCTCAGTTAAAAATTTGGAGTCGTTTATACCTATGTTGTTAGTAAACATTCTCGTATTTACTCCTCGACTTCAGATATATTATATGGTTAATGGCAAATATGAGCCGATTTATAGATTAATGACCCCAAAATATAACAAGGGCTGAGTTAAGATATTTCCTGTAGTATATGGATTTTTTTTACGCTTTTCCCCCCTTTAAATTTCCATATATCTAATTTTGTTTTTTTTTTTCGGTGTTTAGATGGTCAAGAATTGCTGGGAAAATATCAGGGCGAACTGATAACGAAATCAAGAATTACTGGAGAACACACATGAGGAAAAAAGCTCAAGAACAAAGGAAAAAAGCTACTTGTATTTCTCCATCTTCATCTTTTTCAAACTGTTCATCTTCTTCTTCTATAACCCATGAACAAAATGAGAGAAATTTCTACGATACAAAAGAAATTGAAGAACAAAAGAAAGCTAATGAACAAGAACAAGCTGGGGAGAGCATGAAAGTTTATTCCATGGATGAAATATGGAAAGATATTGAATTATTAGAAGAAAATGAAACAATTAATAAACCAATCATGGGGTCAATTTCACCCTTATGGGATTATTGTCCAGACCCTATGTGGAAAGACTTTGACTGGAATACCTTTCGGTAAAAGCGTGATTCTGAATAATTAGTCGGACCAGCGAACTTCAAATATCAAATGGTTAAATTGGAAAAAGAAAAGAGGGCTAATAGGAGGATCATTTATTTGAAAAAAAAAAAAATTATACTAGTTGGTTTTGGTTTTGTATAAGAGTAAGTTCTAACGTGTATATCTCTAGCAGTAGTAATAAAAAGTCTGCTGTTGTAGCCATCTGATGATATGCTTTAATTTACTAGAGTTTTAAGAGTCCGTTACTATGTGATTACTACCATCGGCAATATTTCCTATGAAATTTAAATGTTCTTGAATTCCTTGTAAAAATTCTTAGCTTCCTATATATGTGTAAAATTTGTAATCTTTTCTTGCTGTTGCATCAATTCCCTCCATTAAATTTGCTATTTCAGATATCAAATTTAGCTGTTACAAATTGGATAAAGATCACTTTTAACTTGAGACGGAAACCATTTACATACGATAGCTAAATATCTATATATATATAATAAATTCTTCTATATGTATTACTTTCCGTAATTTATATAATAATATTTGACTGAACATAAAATTTAAAAAAAAAAGTTTGAAATTTATTGTCTAAAATAAGTCATAAATATTTGAGTGACCGCAAGTTATTAAGAATAAAAGAGATTTAAAGTCAAATTATTACAAAATATAGAAAAATATATTTTTGGGTCTAATTAAAAAAGAATTATATAAATTGGGATGGAAAGAGTAATATAATAAGAAGCTGATTAAATTAACTTCCAAAGGATTGGGGATCTGATTAGGAATGCAATTAGAGTTGGTACACATTCTTTAATTTAATCCACTATTAGATTAGCACAACTTTAATTTTGATACGGAAAACACATGATTGGATATTAAAAAGGTGCCTAGAAAATGTTCTCCAATCATGAAAATGTTCTCTTTTGTCAAAGAAACAATGAAACTCTGTGCATTAGACTATGATTTACCAATAGTCCAAAAGAGGAATTGTTCCCACAACAACACGTAGCTACTACCATTATCACACAAATATAGTATTCATTTAAAATAGTATTAGTCCAATGTTAAAGTTATATAGTATAGAAATTGCTTATTTAATCGATAGAGAAAAGTTAAAGGGTATAATATCAATTTTTTTTTTATTAAAGTGATAAGCTTGAGTGCTTAGTGATTCGTAGATGTTACTCACTAAAAACTAGCTAACGAGAAAGTGGAGGGGTTGCAAGTGGACTCTATTTTAATTGGATGGAAATGTCCTGAATAGAAAAATAAGTGGTCCTAACTGTATAGTACTAAATTTGCTACTTAGCAATATGTTAAAAGGTGTTTTCGGGGCGAGCCCTGAAGTGAGGCGCACCAAAAATATTCGGAAATGATAGTAGGGACGAAAGTCTCAAGAGACATACGCTCAATAGTTTAGAACGTATGCTTGGCCCAAGAGACTTTTTCAAATTAAAACAAAATTTGTCGAATATATAAATCTTTAATATAATACCAAATACTTAAAAATTAGCTTGTAATTAGTCAAAAATTTTATGCAATTTTACGTATTTAAAAATATTTATTATAATTATATTATTTTAAGAAATATAAAATATTAAACACTTATAGTGCTTACGCCTCATACCTCAAAGCTTACGCCTTGCTGAGAAATATATAAAACGTCTCGTCATATGTCCACGGCTTTTAAGATACTGCTACTAAGAACTATGTATTGATACTTTATAAATTTTACATTTTCTTTGAATATAATTTAAATTTATTTTAAAATTTTGTGCATTTATACTATGTAATTTTATAATTTTTTTATATTATTTATGAAATATGTTAGAGTTTTATGTATTTAAGTATATTAAATACTAAAAAGAGGGTGAATGAGAAATGAAGGGAAATAAAATTTTTGAGTAAAATTTTAAGTTTTTCCCTTTGGCAAAGGGACATTGTCCCATATTGGAAAAGGAAAATATTTTCTATGGATATATAAGCAATTACTCTTCTTCTAGCTCTTAAAGAGTTGAGGAAAAGGCAAGCCTCTCGCTGTCGTCGTTGCTCGCTCACTCGGCTCGGCTTCGGATTCGGATTCGAATTCGGATTCTGTATTTGTACTCGTTGTTTCTGGAGAGTAAAACCTTTGTGGTTTTGTACTCTATTGGAGATTAAAATTTATGTGACTTAAACGTCTATGTCATTCTTTTATAGAAATGACTAATGATAATGTAAACCAAGCTGTTCCAATGATGACTGCCAATTCCTCAACGAGCCGAACAACACCGATAGCATTGGCACTGGCGGAGAAACCCAAAAAATTCTCCGGATTTAATTTCAAGCATTGGCAGCAAAAGATGTTCTTCTAGTTGACTACTCTAAGTCTCCAGAAGTTCATCAAGAAAGATGTTCTTGTGTTGTCCGATGAAACTCCAGAAAATGAACGCTTTCTCGTGATTGAGGCGTGGAAGCATTCAGATTTTTTGTGCAAGAATTATATTCTAAGAAGGCTGGAGGATGCTTTGTATAACGTCTACAATGGTGTGAAAACGTCAAAAGAACTGTGGACTGCGCTTGAAAAGAAATACAAAACTGAAGATGTCGTGTTGAAAAAGTTTGTTGCTGTAAAGTTTTTGGACTACAAAATGGTAGATAGCAAGTCTGTTATAATCCAAGTTCGGGAATTGCAAGTGATTATTCACGATCTCATTTCTGAAGGTATAAATCAAATTAATATTGATATTGAAAGTAGTAATCGTAGTATTTTTATTAACAGGAATTTCATTGAAGGTCTTGTCATCAATGAAGCATTCCAACTAGCAGCGCTGATTGAGAAGTTGCCTCCTTTATGGAAGGACTTCAAAAACTACTTGAAACACAAACACAAGGAGATGTCCCTTGAAGATCTCATTGTTCGGTTGAGAATCAATGAAGCTACTGAAAAGAGAGGCCGTGAAAACTCAACAATAATGGGAGCAAATATTATTGAAGAGAACAAAAAGAGAAAGAAGGCTTCTGGGTCGAAATAAACCCAAGCAAGAAGCGGTTCAGTAGAAATTGCTACAACTAGGGAAAAGCCGGACACAAATTTACAGAGTGTCGTGCTTCAAAGAAAGACAAGAAGAAGGATCAAGCAAACATAGTTGAAAAGCATGATGATGTTGATGACTTATGTGTCATTCTTTCCGAATGCAACTTGATGGGAAATCCTAAAGAGTGGTGGATTGATTCTAGAGCCACTCACCATGTTTGTGCTGTTAGAGAAGATTTTTCTACTTATGCTCCTGTTGGACCCGATGAGACGGTTTTTATGGGGAATGCTGCAAAAACCAAGAATGAAGGATGTGGGAAGATATTTCTCAAATTGACTTCCGGCAAAGTGGTGACTCCGAACAACGTCCTTCATGTTCCCGAGATTAGAAAGAATTTAGTCTTTAGTGGACTTCTTGTTAAGAATAGTTTTAAATGCGTATATCCGATAAGGTTATAATAAGTAAGAAAGAGATGTTTGTAGGAAAATGTTACTTCACCGATGGCCTTTTCAACCTGAATGTAATCGTTGTTGAAAAATAATAATAAAATTTCAGCTTCGTCTTACTTGCTTGAGTCAAATGAATTATGGCAGATACGTTTGGGTCATTTTTATTATAAAACCTTGTGAAAAATGATTAATTTGAAAGTATTGCCTAAGTTTGAATATGACAAATCAAAATATCAAGTATGTGTGGAATCTTAATTTTTTAAACATCCTTATAAGTCAGTTGAAAGGAACTAAAATCCTTTAGACTTAATTCACACAGATATTTGTGACATGAAGTCAATATCATCTCACGGTGGAAAGAAGTATTTCATAATTTTTATTGATGATAGTACTTGGTATTGCTATGTTTACTTACTTAATAGTAAAGATGAAACAATAGACGTATTCAAGAAACACAAAAATGAAGTTGAAACACAACTTAATAAAAAAATTAAAATGATAAGAAGTGATAGGGGTGGTGAATATGAATCTCTTTTTGAAAAATATGTTTAGAATATGGAATTATTCATCAAACAACGACCCCTTACATGCCCCAATCCAATGGGATTATAGAAATAAAGAATCGTTCATTAAAAGAGATGATGAATATATTATTGGTAAGTTCTGGTTTGCCACAGAACTTGTAGGGGGAAGCCGTTCTTACGGCTAGTCGAATACTAAATCGAGTTCCCCATAACAAAACACAATCCATTCCATATGAAAAATGGAAAGGAAGGAAGCCCAATTTGAATTATTTTAAAGTGTGGGAGTGTTTACAAAAGTGAAAGTTCCCAAACCCAAAAGGGTAAAAATAGGACCAAAAACTGTTGATTGTGTTTCTATAGGATATACGACTAATAGTAACACATATCCAATTATGGTTCTTAAATCAGAAAATTTCGACATTCATAATAGTATGGTTATAGAATCAGATAATGTTGAGTTCTTTGAAAATATATATCCGTATAAAAAGGAGTGTAAGTCGATTGGTGAATGATCTAAACGACCTCGGGAAGAAATAAAATAAAGTACACTTAATCAGGAGGATCCAAGACGTAAGAAACGTCAAAGAACGTCTACTTCATTTGGACCAGATTTTGTGACTTTCTTATTGGAAAATAAGCCTCAAACATTTAAAGAAGCTATGTCTTCTTCGGAATCATTATTTATGGAAGAGGTAGTTAATAGTGAAATAGAATCCATACTGAACAACCATACATGAGAACTGGTTGATCTTCCTCCTGAAAATAAACCATTGGGTTCTAAATAGATCTTTAATAGAAAAATAAAAAATGATAGCACTATTGGTAAATTTAAGGCAAGACTTGTGGTCACAGGGTATAGACAACAAGAAGCTCTTGACTATTTCGATACATACTCTTCAGTTACAATAATTACGTCCATACGTACATTAGTAGCATTAGCTGCAGTGTATGTCTTAAAATTCATCAAATGAATATTAAGACAACCTTCTTAACTGGAAAATTGGAGGAATAAATTTACATGGAACAAAGAGTTTGTGGTTCCAGGTAAATAAAAAAAGGTATATAGACTTTTTAAGTCCTTTACGAACTAAAAGAAAAACCCAGATAATGGCATGTGAAATTTGATCAAACAATATTGTCAAATGGTTTTAAAATAAATGAATTTGATAAATGTGTCTACATTAAAAATGTTCCAAATTACATAGTCATT
>JAXGFW010000330.1:0-25000 GCA_034376525.1 Nicotiana benthamiana | reverse complement strand
ACTGGTTAGTTAAGTTAGTCATGGCTTGTGGGGAGCTTAATATTAAAGAAGAAGGAGATAATCTACTCCTATATATACATGTATAGATGTATACTGAAGATATAATGAATGAAAAATTTCTGCTCTTAGTTCTGTAGAGAGATTTGGGAGAATTATATTCACTCGTATTGCTCATGAAAGTATATATATATAGAGTACAGAGATGCATCAAATCCTATCAACTATAGGACTGTACAATAATGAAAGAATATCTACCAAAAATAAAAAGATACACAAAAGATATACACAATATATCCTAATATACCCCCTCAAGATGGAGGGTCGGAGGACACGCCAATCTTGGACATCAGCAGAAGAAGCCGAGGACGAGATAAGTGCTTGGTGAGAACATCAGCAAGCTGATCGGCAGAGGATACGTGAGCAACACGAAGAGATCCATTCTGAACCAATTTACGAACAAAGTGATAATCAATGGAGATGTTTTTCATGCGCGAATGAAACACAGGGTTGGCACAGAGGCAAGTGACGCCAATGTTGTCGCTGTAAATGACAGGAGCAACCGGAAGAGGGACATGAAGCTCGCGCAGCAGGGAATGAAGCCAACGGACTTCAGCGGCAGCAGAAGCAATGGCACGATATTCAGCCTCAGTAGAAGATCGTGCAATGGAACGTTGCTTTTTGGAGCTCCAGGAAATAGGATTAGGCCCCAACAAGACAACATAGGCACCAGTCGAGGAGCGGTCAATACTGTTTCCACCCCAATCAGCATCAGAGAAACAATGCAGAGGTATAGCAGATGAAGGACGCAGCCAGACTCCAAAGTCACGCGTCCCATTCAGATACTGGAAGAGGAGCTTTACTGCACCCCAATGAGTGACAGTAAGAGCGTGCATGAACTGTGAGAGTTTATCCACAGCAAAGGAGATATCAGGACGAGTGAAGGAGAGATACTGGAGGCCCCCAAGGGCATGTCGATAGGCGGACGCGTCTGCAGGAGCCGAGCCATCGGCCAGATGAAGGCGGGTGGACGCCGTTGTTGGCGTCTGAACAGGGTTGGATTCCAGCATATTATGACGTGTCAAAAGATCAACAACATATTTACGCTGAGAAAGAAAACACCCCTTGGAGCTGCGCAGAACTTCAACATCAAGAAAGTAGCTTAGATCACCCATGTCTTTAAGAGAAAATTTAGTCCCAAGAGAGTCAATCACACGGTTCAAGAAAGCAGAGTCACTACCAGTCAATATGAGATCATCCACATATACCAAAAAATAGGGTGTAATACCAGAATGCTGAAAGACGAAGAGCGAAGTGCCAGAGGTAGTGTTGACGAAACCCATAGCCAAAAGGCATTGGCAGAGCTCATTGTACCATGCCCGGGGTGCCTGTTTGAGACCATAAATAGCTTTCTGTAACTTACAGACATAAGATGGATAGGCTTTGTCAACAAAACCCGGTGGTTGTGCCATATAAACATCCTCTGTAAGTCTCCCGTGAAGAAAGGCATTGTTCACATCCATTTGACGAAGAGGCCAGCCCTTGGATACAGCTAGACTGAGAACCAAACGCACAGTTATCGGCTTAATAACCTGACTGAAAGTCTCCTAGAAGTCTACACCTGGACGCTGATGAAAGCCTTTCGCAACAAGCCGGGCTTTGAACTTGTCCACAGTACCGTCAGGTTTTCGTTTGATGCGATAAACCCACTTGCAGCCCACAACATTCTGTGAAGAATCTGGAAGAAAAAGATCCCAGGTGCCATTCCGTAGCATAGCATCAAACTCCAATGACATAGCAGCGCGCCAGCGCTCATCAGACATAGCACTAGACAAAGTCTGAGGTTCTGTAACAGCTGGAGAGGATACAGCAGACATACCAAGCTTCTTGTTGGGCTTATGGATGTTATTTTTGCTGCGAGTTTGCATTTTGATGACCACCCTGAGAGGATGAAGGTGGCGTCATAGTGGGTGTAGCGGCGGCGGGGGCCGCTGGTGGTGCTGTAAGAGGCACTGGTGGCGCGGGCGTTGGCGCCGGTGGTGCGTCCGGTGAAGGATCGCGAGGGGGAGCGGTGGCAGGTACTTGCGGAGGCAGCGGAAAGACGTCTAGGGAGACCGGAATGGGTACAGGTGGAGACTCGGGGTTAGACAATTTGGAGAACGGGAAGATATATTCATGGAAGGTGACATGAGGCGAGACGAAGATTTTAGACGTTGAGGGATCAAAGCATAGATATGCGCTTTGAGTAGTAGAGTAGCCGAAGGAGACACAGGCACGAGATCTGGGTTCCATTTTGTGTGAGGTGTAGGGCCGAAGCCAAGGGAAGCATTGACAGCCGAAGACACGCAGTTTGGCAAGGTTGGGGCGCCTATGGAATAGAGACTTAAAGGAGGAGAGCATCGAGAGATTTGTCTTGGGAAGACGATTAATGAGATAGACTGTTGTGGCAAAGGCATAAGGCCAGTAAATGAGAGGTACAGAGGCATAATGAAGGAGAGTGAGACCAGTATCGAAAATATGACGGTGACAACGTTCAGCATAGCCATTGTGCTGAGGTGTATGAGGAGCTAAGTGAGATGTGAGATGCCATTGGAGGCAAAAAAAGAGCGTAAAGCTAGGAATTCACCCCCATTATCAGTATACAGAGTAATGATTTTTGTAGAGAAATATTTTTCTACAATGGATTTAAAGGTGGGGAAGGTTTGTAAGACATCAGATTTGCGGCGTAATGGAAAAAACCAAACATACTTAGAGAAATGATCAACAAAAATGACATAATATTTAAATCCTTCATTAGAAATAATTGGAGAGGTCCATACATCAGAAAAAATAAGCTCCAACGGAGCAGTAGAAGATAAACTTGACTCAGAAAAAGGTAACTTATGACATTTATGAAGCTTGCAAGATACACAAGCAAAATCAGACACACTACTGGACGCTATACTGCTAGAAGACACTAAATGACGCAGGATTTTGGCTGAAGATGACCAAACCGAGAATGCCACAATGACGCAGAGAGCTTTTGTGCCGTAAGGGCGGATGGTAGACGGGAAGCGGCCGGCCAGTAGTAGGCATTGGCCATATGTGGGCCGCTGAGGAGTGTTGCCCCCGTGCGACGATCCTTCACCTGAAAATCAATAGCAGAAAAAATAACATTAACATTATTTTGACGACATAATTGGGCAACAGAGATCAAATTTTTACGCATATGTGGAACCAAAGAGCCCCAGGCAATAAAAGAGAGGAATAACTGTCAAGTTGTCCAGTATATGTAATTTATAAACCTTCACCGTTACCAATAACCACATCATCGAAACCAGTGTAAGGACTGTGAAGCGACATGTTGGCAAGATCATTGGTTATGTGATGAGAGGCACCAGAGTCCAGGATCCAATCGGATGTAGAGGAAATTGTCGGAGAGTGATGGGCTGCGTGAGCAGCCGGATAAGGCGGCGGAGCGTATGCTAGCCGCGGCAGTGGTCCACCGTAAGGGGGATGTTTGGCGCCGGAAAAGGGATAGGACGGACAGCGGCGCACGGAGTGGCCAAATTCACTGCAGAGCTGGCACTTCCCATTGTACCCGCGAGATTGGCCATTGTTGGAGTAGCCACCGCGTCCGGAGGATGAATCACGGCTGCCACGGCCGCGCCCGTGGCCACCGGAACGGTTACGGCCGGACAACTGTCCGGTGACGAAGGCAGCCGACGGAGCCGAATCAGATGCAGCGGAGGTGGCTGGCGCACGAGCAGTAAGCTGAGCCTCCATGCTTAACAGCTTGTCATGTAATTCAGCAAAAGAGATGGGAGATTCGCGGGCTTGGATGGCATGAGAGAGCTCCTTATACTAATCATCAAGACCATTGAGAACCTTAATGACAAGATCCTCAGAATCATTAGTAACACCCAGGAGAGATAATTCATCCACAACCACGCGAATACCGCGCATAAAATTAATAACAGATTTAGAACCTTTTACCGGATTATGGATCTGCTGTTTGAGATCCATGATACGACCACGAAAAGCAGTGCTGTAGGTGCGCGCGAGGATGTCCCAGGCCTCTTTAGAGGTTTCCGCAGCGGCAATAAAGGAGATGATCGTCGGTGTGATCGACGAGATGATGGCACTGAGAATAAGATTGTCCTGGCGAATCCAGTAAGTATATGCTGGATTGGGGGAAGTCACCTCCTTGTCGACGATAGTGGCTGGTGGGCACGGCTTCGATCTGTCCAAGAAGTCGAGGAGGTCGTAACGCGTTAGAAGGGTTCGGAATTGGAATTTCCACGCCAGGTAATTAGTGGAATCCAATTTGAGTGGGATCTGAGCCAAGGCATTGATGGCAATCGGCTGGAGAAGATCGTTTGATGTCGTAGCGGCCAGGAAGCGCGAGGCAAAGGGGAGGAGGAGCTGATCGACGTCGATAGAGAGAGCTGCCGGTTAGTACAGCGGCGGCGCGGCAAGACACCGGAGAGAGGCGGTTGATCATGAAGATCGGCGGCGCTGGAAGTTGGAATTAGGGTTTCTTTGGCGATAAGCCACTGGCGTCTGATACCATGTAGAGAGATTTGGGAGAATTATATTCACTCGTATTGCTCACGAAAGTATATATAGAGTACAGAGAGGTATCAAATCCTATCAACTATAAGACTGTACAATAGTGAAAGAATATCTACCAATAATAAAAAGATACACAAAAAATATACACAATATATCCTAATAAGTTCAACTACATCTGCTCTTCACATTCTCTCCTCTTCTTCTCTTCAGCTAATGAATTCTTCGATCTTTGATCTTCATTTTTTTCCTTGTTAACTGCCTCCAATCATAGTTACTTCAAACTTATGTATACTAGTTAGAAAAATATAAATATTAAATCGGACCAGCTATTTGTATAACTATTTCAACTTTATATTCAAGATAAACCATAGTAGTGTAGGCTAGGCACTTGGGAATAAAAAGGCAGCCGGGTATTTTGGTATTTTGTTACACATGCATGTTCATGCATGCATGTGTGTAAAACCACTTTAAAATCTCTTTTTTTTTCTTGGGACTTCTAGATTTTGGTAAAGAGTTGAATTTGAACATCAAAATGGTTCGAAATTATCGATGAGAAACGAAAGTTGGTACATACTGCATGTATTTTGCTTCTTTATTTTTGGTAAGCTTCAATACAAAGAGAAACTTCTCCACCAATATCCTGTCCGAATTATAAGATAGTTGCTTCAACTACGTAATTTAGGATCTGTCTTACATAAAATTATTCATTTGGTCTTACGACGGGTAATATATATGTAATACTCCACATTAAATAAGGGTATTTGAGTAACTAGCTTTAAAAAAAGAATACAACGTGGGCCTTAGCCCACAAAAACGTAAATAGCATCAGACAAGGGAAAAGAAACAAAATAAAAGGGATTAGGGTCCTTAGTCTTTTAGGAGTGAAATTAGTGAATCAAAAATTGGAAAAAACTTCAGCAGAGCTTTAGAGCTCCTGCGAAACAGAGAAGTAAGCAACTCATATTGTTTCAGATCTCTTTTGTCTAAGGAGGGTAAGTTCTCGATAATGTTCTTGCTCTTGTTCTCTGATTTATGAACATCGAATTGGATACTGAAAGATTAAATAGCTATGAGAATTATTATGGAAAAATTAATATCTTTTTTTCTGGTTTTAGCTCATTGCTTAGAGTAGAAAAGAATCATATGTAAAGAAAAAAATTAATTTAGTGGTTACTTAGTACTAATATTTATTAGATTTGAGATAAATTATTATATTAAGATTAGTTTGGTATATCACTGTAATGGAAAGAAACAAAAAACTGAAGGTATTATTTTTATTTAGCACAATCATGAATTCCTTATGAAGATTGAAAAAGAATATATTCTATTAGTTTATATCAAGAACTCTAATGTACAGGTTAACAATACTTGTAAAGTACTATATCAGAAAAAAAAACTCAAATAAAAATATAATAACAAATAGAGAACTATAGTTTCTATTCATTTAAGTACTAATAAATTGCTTAGCAGAGATTCAATAATCATATTTAAGAGGAATGAAAATAGGCAATTTAATTAGGTGACAAGGATGGATCAATTATTTTGGTACTTCACGAAGTTAATATATAGATTGATTTTGTTACAAGTAGGCAGTTGAAAAAATGGGATGAAGTGCTCGAGGTAATGTGTTTGGTATTTCTACACTAGTATTGTGAGTAGTAATCTGACTGCAATTAGTGTTTTCATAACCTACATGGTTTATGCATGATTTTGAAGATAAAATGTCACGACCGATTTCCGTAACAGGTCGTGAGGGCGTCCTACACCATTGTCAGGCAAGCCAACGCGGAACACTTCTAAAATTCTTATGTTACTCTCAGCAGAAATAAATATAAAGTAGATACTTCAAATTCGAATTTGAAACCAGAAGTGAGCAATAATGTACGTGACATGATTATACAACCCAAAAACATAAGTCTACCAACGTGTGTGCCAAGACCTGGTATCACAAGCTACGAGAAATTAGTAGAATATACACCAAAAAAACCACTCTATCCTACTGTCTGAAGAAAAACACAAAAGAAGGACTTCTTTGGGTTGTTGCTCGGCACGGAAGGAAGACATCTCACCGTAGTAATCTCGAGCCCGCTCAAGGATGCGCACCAGAATGAAAATCAGGTCTACCTGTCTCAGATCATGTACAATTAAGTACAGAAGCGTAGTGTGAGTACACAAATAATATGTACCCAGTAAGTATCCCGTCTAATCTCGAAGAAGTAGAAACGAGAAGTCGACTTGATACTCACTAGGATCAATTAATATGTCAAGTTTTATGCTAAGCGTGGAAATCACTAGTAACCAACAGTTTATAACAAGGAGTGAAAATCACGTTCTTCACAATATTCCAATTAGCTACTTACATCTCGAAATATTAGCAAAACAATTCTAGTATAAGTTTTCACATAAATATCATGTGCACAATATGTTGAGGCGACAACCCGATCCGACAAAAATAAACCGTGCACTTGCTGAGGGTCGACGACGTGCCTATAAATGCATCTATTCATACTGAGATGATCGGTCCGATCCACAAATAACAAGCAATATCAAGTATACACACGAAGACACATTAATATTCAATGATGTCATTTATAGTTCAACGTGTATACAAGTTCGCTCTTATTCCCTTTCAAGTCTCAAGAATATCCTAAGTGATCATATTAGCAAGACAGTATAGAGATTTTCCTACATAAAGCATGATGTGGGTCCTAAAGTACCCGAACAATTAACATAATAGTAGCTACGTATGGACTCTCGTCACCTAGTGCATATGTAGCCCCCGCATTTAGCAGCAATTATTCAATTATTATTCTTATGGGGATATTTCCCTCTTATAAGGCTAGAAAGGAGACTTACCTCGCTCCAAAGTGCACTTCTAAATATCAAGTACAAGCCCAAGCCCTCAATTCGGAGCTAAACGATTCCAAACTAGTTAAATAAAGAAAGAACTAGTCAATATAGGTTTACAAGATCGAATCCTAACTATTTAAGCAAATTCCTGACCTTTTTCACAAGTTTCCTAAATTCTGACCACGAGCCCACGTGCCCGGATTCCGAGATTTTTCGAAAGAAGTTGTTCTATACATCCTAAGGATCAGTAATATATGATTTCCAATTCATTTCATAACAAATTTTGTGGTTTAAATCTTAGTTTTATTAAAACCCTAGGTCTAGCTCTAACCCTTTGATTTTTTTAGTGTTTAGTATACCTAATATATAAGTATTTAAACTAAAGATGGGTGAAAATAACTTACCTTACAATGCTAATGGAGTCTTTCTCTCAAGAGCTCCCAAATCGCCAAAAGGATGAATGAAAATGTGATAAAAATGGTCTTGAGCTCAAATTAAATGAACCTTACTGCCCAGCGATTTCCGCATATGTGGTCAGGGGACTGCATCTGTGGTACCCCACCTACGGAAGAAAAGCCGCAACTGTGAAACTGGGCATAAGTGGTTGGGATCACTTCTGCGGTCTGAGGCCCGTTTCTGCGGCTAGGGAGCCGCATCTGGGATTTTTCCTAGCCTGGCTACTGAGGTGCTTCTGCGAAGAGTGGACCGCACCTGCGGTCCCAATCTACGATCCTAGAATCGTAGATGCGGTTATGATAGAAGCATCAAATTCAGCACTTTTCCCAATTTCCTACTTTACTCGAGCCATGTTCGTTTGATGCTTGGGGCTCCCGAGCCCCGCCCGAGCATACCGACAAGTCTAAAATCATGAGACGGACCTACTTGATCCCTCGAAACATCTGAAACAACACTAAAACTAGGAATCACCCCCCCCCCCCAACCAAATGAATCAAACTAATAAACTTCAAGTTCTTAATTCTCCTCTAACGGGTCAAAATGCCCTTAAACTACTCGAATGGACACCAAATTTTACGGGCAAGTCTTAAACAATATTTCGGACCTGTACCAAGCTTTGGAACCATAATACGAGCCTGGTACCTAATAAATCAATGATTACTTAGTTTCTTTAATTCTTTAAAACTTCAATTTAACAATTTCTATTAAAAATTCATTACTCGGGCTAGGAACCTCATAATTTGATTCCGAACATATGCCTCAGTCCCATATTTTCCTACGGACCTTCCGGGACCGTCAAATCATGAATCTGAGTCCATTTTTCCAAAAAAGTTGATCAAAATAAAACTTGGCCTTTTAAGAGAATCTTAAAGAAATAAATGGACATATTTCATTCAAAACTCTTTTCAACTCCCGAACCAACCGTCCCCGCAAGTCGTAAATTAGGTAAAACAAGTGCGAGAAGTTTTATTTAAAGGAACAGGGTTCTAAAGGAAAAACAACCAGTCGGATCGTTACATTCTCCACCTCCTAAAAAAATGTTCGTCCTCGAACGGACATAGAAAAGTACCTAATCTGCTGAATAAATGGGGATATCTGCTCCGCATGTCCTCCTCGGACTCCCACGTCACCTCCTCAACCGGTTGGCCCCTCCACTAGACCCTCACCGCAGAAACCCTCTTGGACCTCAACTGGCGATTATGTCTATCAATAATGGCAACTAGCTCCTCCTCGTAACCCAAGCTCTCATCCAACTAAATAGTACTGAAGTCCAACACATGTGATAGGTCGGCTTGATACTTCCGGAGAATTGATACATGGAACACTAGATGAACTCCGGATAGGATGGGGGTAAAGTAAGCTCACAGACAACCTCTCCAACTCGCCTCAACACCTCAAAGGGACCAATAAACCTTGGGTTCAATTTTCCCTTTTTCCCAAACCTCATAATGCCTTTCATCGGCGAGACTTTCAAGAGAAACTTCTCGCCAACCATAATGATACATCACGTGCCTTCTGATCCGCGTAACTCTTCTGTCTGGACTGGGCTGTGCGAAGCCTCTCTTGAATCAACTTCACCTTATCCAAGGCATCATGTACCAAATCTGTACCAAGTAATTTAGCCTCACCGGGCTCAAACCATCCGATAGGAAAACGACAACATCGACCAGATAAAGCCTCGTACGGAGCCATCCTTATGCTGGACTGATAGCTATTGTTGTATGCGAACTCTGCTAAAGGCAAGAACTGGTCCCACTACCCTCTAAAGTCAATCATACATGCTCGAAGCATATCCTCTAAATCTAAAACGTCCGCTCCGATTGCCCGTCTATCTGAGGATGGAATGTTGTGCTAAGCTCCGCACAGGTCCCTAACTTACTTTGAACGGCTCTTCAGAGATGGGAGGTGCACTGAGGGTCTCAGTCTGATATGATAGAAACTGGCACACCGTGCAAACGGACTATCTCCCGAATATAAATCTGAGCGTACTTCTCCACTGAATAAGTAGTCGCCACTGGAATGTAGTGAGCCGACTTGGTCAACCTGTCTATGATGACCCATACTGAATCAAACTTCCGCAAGGTTCGCGGCAACCCAACTACGAAATACATGGTGATGCGCTCCCATTTACATTCTGGAATAGGCATCTGCTTAAGTAGGCCACCCGGTCTCTGATGCTCATACTTGACCTACTGGCAATTCAAACATCTAGCTACATACTCCAATATATCCTTCTTCATCCTCTACCACCAATAATGCTGCCTCAAGTCACGATACACCTTCAAGGCACCCGGATGAATAGAATACCTTGAACTATGGGCCTCCTCTAGAATCATCTCTTTCAGACCATCAACATTAGGAACACATAGATAGCCCTAAAGCCGCAACACACCATCCTCCCCAATAGAAACCTCCTTGTCACCCCCCTGAAGTACTGTCTCTCTAATAACCGCTAAGTGTAGATCGTCGAACTATCAGGCCTTGATCTGTCCTGATAATGAAGACTAAGCAACCACATATGCTAGAACTCGGTTTGGTTCTGAAATATCCAAACTCACAAGTCTATTAGCCAAGGACTAAATGTCCAAAGCTAGCAGCCTTTCCTCTACTGGAATGAATGCCAAACTACACATACTCCCCGCCTTTCTGCTTAAGGCAACCGCGACCACATTTGCCTTGCCCGGATGATAAAGAATAGTGATGTCATAATACTTTAGTAATTCAAGCCACTTGCACTGCCTCAAATTAAGGTCTCTCTGTCTGAATATGTGCTGCAAGCTGCGATGATCGGTATAAACCTCATATGGCTCCCCATTCAAATAATGTCTCCATATCTTAAGAGCATGAACAATCGCTACCAACTCTAGATTGTGACAGGGTTATTCTTCTCATGAACCTTCAGCTGGTGTGAAGCATATGCGATAACTCACCCTTCCTATATCAATACACATCCTAAAACAACACGTGAAGCGTCGCAATATACCGTATATTTCCCCGAACCGGAAGGCAAACAAGAACTGGTGCTTTAGTCATAGCCGTCTTGAGCCTCTGGAAGCTCTCCTCGCATTCATCGGACAAACGAAATGGAGCACCCTTCTGATTCAATCTGGTCAAAGGTGATGTAATAGATGAGAAGCCCTACACGAATCGCCGGTAATAGCCAACTAGCCCCAGGAAACTCCTGATGTCAATCACTGAAGTAGGATGTGGCCAACTCTAAACTACCTCAATTTTCTTGGGATCCACCATGATACCATCTCCTGACACAACATACCCCAAAAATGCCACTAACTCTAGCCAAAACCCACACTTGGAGAACTTAGCATACATTTTCTACTCTCGCAAAGTCTGAAGCACTACACTCAAATGCTGCTCGTACTCCCCCAAGCTACGTAAATATATCAAGATGTTGTCAATGAAGATGATAACAAAGGAATTAATATAAGGCCTGAATACCTGTTCATCAAATCCATAAATGCCGCTGGGGCATTAGTCAAGCCAAAGGACATCACCAGAAACTCATAATGGCCATATCTAGTCCGTAATGCAGTCTTCGAAACAACTGAGTCCTGAATCTTCAGTTGATGATACCCTAACCTCAAGTCGATCTTAGAGAACACCCTAGACCCTGCAATTGATCGAACATATCATCAATACGAGGTAACAAATACTTGTTCTTGATGGTGACTTTGTTCAACTGGCAGTAATCAATGCACATCCGCATAGTCCGATCCTTCTTCTTTACACATAACACCGGTGCACCCTAAGGCGACGCACTGGGCCTAACAAAACCCTTCGCCAACAACTCTTCAAGCTACTCATTTAAATCCTTCAACTCTATAAGAGCCATACGGTAGGGTGGGATAGATATATGTTGAGTGCCTGGAGCCAAATCAATACAGAAATCAATATCACGATCCGGAGGCATACCAGGAAGATCTGAGTGAGAAACATCGGTGAAGTCTTGAACTAATGGGACTGAATCAATCGTCAGATACTCTGCGGTGATGTCTCGAACATAAGCTAGATAAGCCAAACACCCCTTCTCGATATATGCCGAGCCTTTAGGAAGGAAATAACTTGACTAGGTGTATCAGCTTTGCAGCCCTTCCACTCCAACATTGGCCACCCTAGCATCACTAGCGAAACAGTCTTGGCATGGAAATCTAGGACGATACCATATGGAGATAACCAACCGATACCCAAGATGACCTTAAAATTGATCATATCAAGCAACAGAAGATCTGCTCTAGTCTCAAAACCACAGAATGTGACCACACAAGATCAGTAGATCCGATCCATAACCACATAATCACACACTGGCATAGATACGTGAACAGGAGTGCCCAAAGGCTCAAGAGAGATAACCATGAAACGACAAAATAGAGATGATACATATGAATAAGTAGACCTCGGATCAAACAATACCGAAGCATCCCTACTGCTGACAGAAATAATACTTGTGATGACAACATCTGAGGCCAATGCATCTGGTCTAGCCAGAAGGGCATAAAAACTGGCTGGAACGCCGGCTGGCTGGCCTCCATCCAACTGAGCACTAGTTGGTTGACCTCTCCCTAGCTGACCTCCACCTCTAGGACAGCCCCTGCCGACCTGCCCTCCACTTCTAGGTGGCTAGGCAACTGGCGCTGAAATCATGTCTGCTGACCCTGCTGCACTGCCTTACCTCGAAGTTTGGGGTAGTGTCTCCTCATGTGAATAGGATCTCAACATTCAAAACAACTACGCGATGCAGCGACCTGCTGCCTTGGTGGCTAACTTTGATAACCCGTAGGTCCAGTGGAAGAAGCCTAGATAGCCGGTGGACGGTATAAACTCTCCGGCATAGCACTAAAGTAGGAACTAGGAGAGCGCTGAGGACCTAAATACCCACTGAAGGAACCCTGAATAGTTGGCGGGTGATAAGAACTCTCTGACATAGTGCTAAAATAGGGGCGTGCTTGAGCACCCCGGGTAGGAGATGGTGCTGAAACTAGGGGCCTACTGGCTAACCCCTCCCAAACTGACCTCTGCCTAGCTGGGGCACCTCTAAATTCTCCGGAGAATTTAGCTCTCTTATCCCACTATATCTCCCATCTACCCCTCTGGCAATATCCCTCAAGCCGGTGAACAATCTCGACCACTAGCTGATACTATGTACCCATCTTCACCTCTTGGGCCATACCCGATCGAATACTGGGGTGTAATCCTACAAAAAATCTCCGCACTCTCTCTGCATCTGTAGGAAGTATCATAAGTACATGGCGGGACAACTCAGAAAACCTTGCCTCATAATCATTCACAGACATATAACTCTACTCAATATGCTAAAACTGATAACGTAGCTCTTCCCTCTCAGAGGGCGGAATATACCTATCCAAGATTAACTGTATGAACTGACTCCAAGTGATGGGAGGTGAACCTGCTGGCCTGCCAAGAAAATAAGACAGCCACCACCTACGGGCCCTGCCCTCCAGTTGAAAAGTAGTGAAGTCAACTCTATGTGACTCCAATATCCTCATATTGTGTAGCATGTCCCTAAACCTATGAATGAAGTCCTGGGCATCCTTATGACGCTCGCTTCCGAAGATTGGAGGGTGAATCTTGGTCCATCTATTCAATAACTTATACAGGCTGCCCTCCGCAACTGGCATGGGCTAGGGTGCCACTGCAGCAACTGGCAGAGCCCCGTCCGTGGGTAGTACACCCAGAGTCTAATACACTGCAGCTACATGTCTTGGAGCCTGAGCAATAGGGGTTTGTGCTCCCCCTCCTGCCTGTAAGGTAGCTGGACCTGCTAGAAATAAACCAGCCTGAGTCATAGTATCCATGAACCATAGCATGCGGCCTATGATCCCCTGACATCCTGATACTGTCATAAAATTCGTTGGGGTAGGCTCAGCTACGGGCACCTCGCCCTGCTCCTCGATGATAGGATCTTCTGCGGGATCTACCGGTGGCGCTACTAGAATAGCTCTGGGATGCCCTCTCCCCCTACCATGGGCCGATGACCTCCCCCCAGCCTCTGCCTCAGCCTCCAGCAACGAGGGGAGCAACCACGCCCGAGTATGGAACATCAGTGGTGCGTGTCCTCACCATATGAAATAGAAGAGGGAAATTTAGTATACAAACAACTGCACGATAGCAAATGAATAAAGAGTAGTCTTTCCTAATACCCTATAGCCTCTTGAAGATAAATACAGACGTTTCCGTATCGATCTATAGGACTTTATTAGGTTTGCCCATGACTTGTGAGACCTACGTGAAACCTAGTGCTCTGATACCATATTGTCACGACCCATTTTTGTAACAGGTTGTGAGCGCGCCTGACACCATTGCCAGGAAAGCCAGTGAGGAACATTTCTAAAATTCTTATGTTACTCTCATCAGAAATAAATATAAAGTAGATACTTCAATTTTGAATTTGAAAACAGAAGTGAGCAATAATGTAGATGGCATGATTGTACAACCCAAAAATATAAGTCAACCAACGTGTGTGCCAAGACTTGGTGTCACAAGCTAAGGGCAACTAGTAGAATATACACAAAAAACCACTCTATCCTACTGTCCGAATCAGGATAGACAAGAAAAGGGAAGATACAAAAGAAGACTTCTTTGGGCTGCCGATCGGCACAGAAGCAAGACAGCTCACCGTAGAAGCTTCGGGCCCGCTCAAGGATGCTCACAAGAGTAATAACCAGGTCCACCTGCCTCAGATCCTGTACAATTAAGTACAGAAGCGTAGTCTTAGTACATAAATACTTTGTACCCAGTAATTATCCCATCTAATCTCGAAGAAGTAGAGATGAGAGGTCGACTTGATACTCACTAGGGTCAATTAATATGTCAAGTTTTATGCTAAGCATGGAAATCACTAGTAACCAACAATTTATAACAATGAGTGAAAATCATGTTCTTCACAATATTCCAATTAGCTACTTATATCTCGAAATATTAGCAAAATAACTGAAGCACAAATTTCCACATAAATATCATGCGTACAATATGCCGAGGGAGCAACCTGATTTGACATAAATAAATCGTGCACTTGCCGAGGGTTGACAGCGCGACTATAGATATATCTATTCATATCAAGGCGATCGGCCCGATCCAAAAATAACAAGCAATATCAAGAATACACACGAAGGCACATTAATATTTAATGATGTCATTTAAGAGTTCAACAAGTATACAAGTTTGCTCTTATTACCTTTCAAGTCTCTAGCATATCCTAAGTAATCATATTAGCAACACAGTGAGATTTTCATAGTTAAAGCATGATATGGGTCCTAAACTACCCGAATAATTAACATAATAGTATCTATGTACAGGATCTCGTCACTTAGTACGTACGAAGCCCCCGCATTTAGCAACAGATACTCAATTATTATTCCTATGGGGATACTTCCCTCTTACAAGGTTAGAAAGAAGACTTACCTAACTCCAAAGCGCACTTCCAAATATCAAGTACAAGCCCAACCCCTCAATTCGGAGCCGAACAATTCCAAACTAGTTAAATGAAGTAAGAACTAGTCAATATAGGCTTACAAGATCGAATCCTAACTATTTAAGCAAATTCCCAACTTTTTTCACAAGTTTCCTAAATTTCGACCCCGGGCCCACGTGTCCGGATTTCGAGATTTTTTGAAGGAAGTTGTTCTCTACATCCTAAGGATCAGTAATATATTAGTTCATTTCTTAACAAATTTCGTGGTTTAATCTTAGTTTTATTAAAACCCTAGGACTAGCTCTAACCCTTTGATTTTACCTAGTTTTTAGTGTTTAATCTACCTAATATACAAGTATTTAAACTAAAGATGGGTGGAAATGACTTACCTTATGATGTTAAGTGGAGACCTTCCCTCAAGAGCTCCCAAATCGCCCAACGGATGAATGAAAATGTTATAAAAATGGTCTTGAGCTCGAATCAAATAAACCTCAGTGCCCAGCGATTTTCGCATCTGCAGTCAACGGACTGCATCTGCGTTCCCGCACCTGTGGAAGAAAAGCTGCACCTGCGGAACTGGGCATAAGTGGTTGGGACCGCTTCTGCGGTCTGAGGCCCCCTTGTAAGGAGCCGCTTTTGCGGCTAGGGACCGCATCTGCGGCTTTTCCTGGCCTTGCCATTGAGCCGCTTCTGCGAAGAGTGGACCGCACCTGTGGTCCCGTATCTGTGGTCCTAGAACCGCAGATGCAGTTATGACAGAAGCAGCAAACTCAGCACTTTTCCAAATTTCCTACTTCACTCGAGCCTCGTCCGTTTGATCCTCGGGGCTCCCGATCCTCGCCCGAACATACCGACAAGTCTGAAATTATGAGATAGACCTACTCGAACCTTCGGAACACCAGAAAGAACACTAAATCTAGGAATCACCCCCCCCCCTCCTCCTCCAAAACCAAATAAATCAAACTAATGAACTTCAAGTTCTTAATTCTCCTCTAATGTGTCAAAACGCCCTTAAACTACTCGGGTTGATACCAAATTTTACGGACAAGTTTTAAACGATATTTCGAAACTGTACCAAGCTTCGAAACAAAAATATACGAGCCCCGTACTTAGGAAATCAACGATTACTTAGTTTCTTTAATTTTTTAAAACTTCAATTTAATAATTTCTAATAAAAATTCATTACTCGGGCTAGGGCCCTTGGAATTTGATTCCGGACATACGCCCCGGTCCCATATTTTTTCACGGACCCTTCAGAACTATCGAATCACAGATCCGGGTTCATTTTCTCAAAAGGTTGACTGAAGTCAAACTTGGCCTTTTAAGAGAATTTTAAAGAAACAAATGGACATATTTCACTCAAAACTCTTCCAACTCCTGAACCAACCATCCTCGTAAGTCACAAATTAGGCAAAACAAGCACGGAAAGTTTTATTTAAGGGAACGGGGTTCTAAAAGGGAAAACAACCAATCAGGTCGTTACATACAATATTTTATCGAACATTTGAAGTTGCATGCAGGACAAGTCCTTTACTTGATATGGTACTGAGCAGTTTATTTGAGATGTTTACAGTTATTTAAGATGTTCTGACTATTACTAGACATGTTTTATGTTACTTGAGATATGATTACCGTTACTGAAATTGGATTACATGATTTGATAAAAATTGAAATGCCATATACTATTTTGAAACTGCTTTCATGTAAATATTTACCGTTTACAAAGAAAAGTATAAAAGGGAGGAGACTTTGAAGGATCTCGTAGCTAACAACGGGTTAGTTAGACCTGGTGCACCTTGTAATGACAGATTACCGATTATAGTTATAGCCCTCTCTAGTAGAAAGATAGAACTAGTATACAACTACAGTTTTCCCTCGAGTATGGACCTACAGTTATATTTGACTCCTTTTACGAAGGGGTCCACATAGTGATATAAATTATATGATCCTTTCTTGAAAACCTCCCAAACATAAAGATCTGATACACCAAGTGCTTACCAAGTTTATTGCCGAAGTATTAAATTGATTTTATTATAAGAAATACCTGATGAGACTGATTATTGTTTATTGTTTTGCGAAAGGGCATTCCTATGATATTTTCTGGTTATTATGCTGGCATGCTTTCTGACTTGCCCCTATTAAAATTATTGTGATTAAGTGTTATTACGCAATGAGCTGGAGTTTCACTCCCCGCTATTTTTTTAAAAAACTAACAGTTTAATCATACGAAATTTTTTTTAGCTAGCGCGTACGAGTTGGCAATTCTGGTGAACCTTTATCCTTTGACTCTCAACTCAATGCATCACAGACTAACGAGTCTATGGCAAGTTAGAAGAGCTAATAGAACTTGGCTTACTTCTTACTGAATGTCGTACTTAACTGAGAATTCTCCCGGTCCCGAGAGAACCCGGGATGTTAGCAATTAGTCAGTCCGGGTTCAGCTAGTCTTGCACTTCACTTTAAGATCAGTCCTTCAAACCCTGCATTGCTTCGCGTGGGCAAAGAATTTAGTTAATGGTTATTATCCTTTTATTTAAAGCTCTTAGAGCATTTTAATAGTGTCATGTGTATAAATTATCGTTTTTGACTTGTTCACTAGATCATTCATTCTTATCGTATTCTAGAGATAGATTTAGTATTACGGTGTTACAAATGGCTGACTAATAGTGATGGAGATCTGACTAGGTAGTCGATGAATTATAAGTTATTTTGTTGGATATTGGTTGGTTTGTTGTTTCTTTCTGAGACAGGCAATTTATGGATAGTCCTAAATAGAGAAAATTCTGATCGACTTTTTTCTAAAATATCGATAAGGCTTACTTGAGGGCATTTGCTCCTAATAAGCGCCGGTCATGGTTCTAAATTAATCGTGATATGTTTGTTTCTAGTAAAAGAAATTATAAGGAACACTGCTGAAAACTTTCTGAACAAAGCAAACCGTATTCGACTTTTTCTCAAAGTATGTGTGGTTTTAGAGCCAACTATAGCTAGGCAAGTTGAGTTTTTAATTTATTTAATTTTTATCTATAATTACCTATATTTATCTTATCATATATTTATATATATATATATATATATATATATATATATATATATATATATATATATATATATATATATATATATATATATATACTATATTAAAAGCTCGAAGCCTCTAAGCAAATATCCCTCGCCTATTTTATTCTTTAAAAATAGATTTTATATTAAATAAAATAGTAATTTAAGTATTTTCCTAATATTTTGGAGCGACTGATATTTTAGTTAGTAAACATTTCCTTAATTGAATCATGTAAAATGTCCAATATTTAGAACTTTTAAAGTTTACTGTAATTATACTACTTTGACTGTGTTCATCTCTATTTACAGAAATAAAAAACGCATCCCAACAATTAGGACTAAAAGTTAGGAATTTCTATTCAACTATAATTCCAATAAAATTGTGTAAGAACAAAAATATATCGATTTTTGTAATGATAATTTCTTTTCCGAATACATATTGAATAGAAAATTCCAAGAAAGAATCTTTGAACTCATTTTTTCCTTTATGATAATCAAGCGATGGTAAAGTAACACTCTATTGTTAGTTTGATTCATTTAAAATATGTTCCTTAATCTTATTTCATCTATATCAAAGTATCCAAATAACTTTGAACACTTACTCTGCCTTTATGTAAAAGAATTTAGGTCTATTGCTTTCTGCTCAACATTGTACAAGATTATTGGTAAAATCCTGACAAATAGATTTAAATTAGTTGTGGACTTTCTGGTTGGACATGCACAGTCTGCTTTTATAGAAGGGAGAAATATACTTAATAGTGGTATTATGGCTCATGAATTGATTAAAAGGTATACTCAAAAGGTAGTGTCTCCTAGATGCATGATCAAAGTAGAGATCAGAAAAGCTTATGATTCAGTTGAATGAGGGTTTTTTTAAAGCAAAACTGCTTAAATTTGGGGAGTCACACAAATTAGTAGCATTGATCATGGAGTGTGTTTCTACAATAAGCTACTTTTTGCTATTGAATGGAGGATTACCAACAAGTTTCAAGCAAAGAAAGGGCTAAGGCAGGGGGGACTCAATGTCCCCCTACTTGTTTGTATTAGCCATGGAGTATCTAAACATATCATTGAAGACATTGACTAAGATTCCAGATTTTAATTTCCATCCCAAATGCACCAGATTGCAAGTATTATATATTTGTTTTGCAGATGATTTATTGATGTGTTGCGGAGCTGATGAGGTCTCAATGAAGATGATGATGGGAGTGTTCGATCAATTATCAAAGATCTAAGATCTACAAGTAAACTTGGAGAAAAGTTAATTATACATATCAGGTGTTCCCAGAGAATTCAAAGAAAAAATACTGGACGACCTTCACCGAGCAGAAGGCAGCTTTCATTTCAACTATTTGGGAGTACCTTTGTCCACAAAAAAAATTACTATACCACAATACATTCTATTAATTGAGAGGACAGTGGACAGAATCAGAAGCTGGATATCTAAGTTTTTATCCTATGTTGGACGACCACAACTCATCAAGAATGTATTATTTGAAATGCAGACTTACTGGGCTCAAATATTTCTTATTCCCAAAAAGGTTATTAAGCTGATAAGTGGTATATGCATGAATTATTTGTAGTGGTAGTCATGACAATACTCATAGGCTCCTATAGCATGGGAGACTTTATGTAAGCCAAAAGCTGCTGGAATTATAAACATCAACAATTATGAGAGATGGAACAAAGCTTCCTTGACTAAGCTTCTTTGGGCTATAATGACTAAGAAAGACAAGCTTTGGATCAAGTGAATTCACTGCCACTACATAAAGAAGAAATATATTGCTAGTATGGAGATCCCTAAGCAAGCTAGTTGGCTAATAAGGAAGTTGTTTGCAGCAAGAGAGTGGTGGACAAATGATATGACAAAAATCCAATCCTGCACTCACAATGGAAAGTTCAGTATTAGGAAGGCTTACCTTCACACTACTCCACATTACCCCAAAGTCCACTGAAAAATACTAATTATGGTAACTAGAATTCTACCAAAACAACAGTACATTTTATGGATGGTAATGCACTGGTAACAGATTAACCAAATAGGGAGTTCAAGTAGATCAGTCATGTACATTATGTGGAAGAGACATAGAAGAGACAAAATCACTTGTACTTCGAGCGTTCATATTCACAGAGTCTATGGACATGAATGTTAAGATGGCTAGAAAACTAATGGACAACTGGTAACTGGGAAGCAGAAGTGCAATGGATGATTGTCGATGTAAATAACAGGAATCAAAGAAAGGCTTTACTAGGAATGATATTTGCAGCAATCGTCTACAGCATATGGATGGAGCGAAATGAAAGAAGATTTTAACAGCAAAGCAGAAAGATGAAAGACAGAGGAAAGGAAATTACTATTAAAGTGCGTGTTGATAGACAGAAGAAATCCAAATGACTATCTATTTTGAAGTCGTTCAATAGTTATCCTAACTGTAATCCATGACACATATGATAGAAAGAGTCTATATAGTGTTATGATTTTGCTAAACAACATTAGTTTTATAGTTTTTCTATTTATTTGATTGTATTTATGAAATCTGTTCTGAAGTCCATAAGAACAGATGATATAAATTGACAAAATAGTTACAATAAAGTTTTTCTTTCGACCAACAAAAAAGATAACCAAATGATAGCAAATGACCATTTTATTGTTAATTTGATTCCTTTAAATTATGTTTGCATTTTATTTCTTCGATGTCAAACTATTGGAATAAATTTTAGGAAAACTAAATATTATCCTAAATGTAAATAAAAAATTATCATTTCAACAAGTGACGAAATTGTGCTCAAAGTATTTAGCAACACCTATTTAAATAAAAAAAATATATGTACTGAGTGTAATTAAAATTTTTTCTAATATGAAATGTACTTACAAAAGGTAAAAAAAGTCAATCTAAAAGTTAAAAGGAAAAATGAAATATTCTTACAAATTTTAACGTAAATAAAAAAAATTCAAAAATATATTCCTAAAATTCTTACCATAAATAAATGAGATGTTATGAAATCTCCCATTTAAGGTGAATGTCTATAATTAGAGAGATTCTAGAGTTCTATTCTTGGTAGCTAAATCATCCCCCTCCCTATAAATAAAGGGGTCTTCTACCATTGTAAACCATCCCTAACAATCTCTAAGTATCAATAAGAATACTTCTCTCTCTCTATTCTCTCTATTGCTCTTGTTCTTGCATTATTGTTCTTGTCTTTATATTATTTCATAACACGTTATCAGCACGAGACTCTACCGTCTCAAGAACCATTCTCGAAAAATCTAAGGTATTTCCCTTTTCCTAATTTAATTTTCGATTATGTCTGACATTACGAAAAGAAAGTTCGTTGCCCTTGAAATTTCGGGCAAGAACTATATGACATGGGTGTTGGATGCTGAAATCCACTTAGATGCTATGGGTCTCGGAGACACCATTAAAGATAGAGAAAAAGCATCCACCCAAGACTGTGCAAAGGCCTTGATTTTCTTGCGCCATCAACTTGATGAAGGTTTGAAGATTGAATATCTCACCGTCAAGGATCCACTCATCTTGTGGAACGGCTTAAAGGAGAGATATGACAACCTGAAGTTGGTCACTCTGCCACACGCACGATATGATTGGGCTCATCTGAGGCTCCAGGACTTTGAGTCCGTTTCTGAATATAATTCTGCAATGTTCAGAATTACTTCTAAATTGAAGCTATGCGGAGATAAAATCTCCGATTATGATATGCTTGAGAAAATGTTTACAACGTTTCATGCCTCCAATATGGTACTGCAACAACAGTACAGAGAGAAAGGCTTTACAAAGTACTCTGAACTGATTTCTCTTCTACTAGTGGCTGAGCGAAATAATGACCTGCTCATGAGAAATCACGAAAATCGACCCACTGGGTCTACACCACTGCCTGAAGCAGATAAGGTGCACTCTCATTATGCCAAACATGAAAAGGGCCATGGTCATGGTCATAAACAGGGTCATAGCCAGGGACGTAGACAAGGAAGAAATTCCAATGAAGTCCGTCAACCCCCAAGGAGAGATAACCGCCGAAAGCAGAAACGGGATCATGAAGATCCTAAGGCAAATGGTTCAGAAACTATATGTTATCGTTGCGGTGGGAAAGGGCACTGGTCAAAGACTTGCCGTATACCAAGACACTTGGTTGACCTTTATCAAGCATCTCGAAAGAGTAAAGGCCCTGAAACAAATTTTGTCTATGACGACAACTTGGACATCACCCACCTGGATGTGGCAGACTTCTTTGAGCAACCCGAGGGGAAAATAGACCACCTAATCGGTGATGGGTCCGTGATGAAAGAAGATGGAGTTATTTGATTTTGTTCTACTTATTTGTATTAGTTAGTGAATAAACTAATAGTCATTAGTATTAGCTCGTATTAGTTAGCTCATGATGCAATGTTAGCAGTAGTTCTTTAGAATGTCTTCAATATGCTCAAATATCAATAATATTTTTATTTTCCAGTAGGGGTAATCGACTAGCCTGAAAAACTAGTCGATTATCTAATATTTTCGCATTAAAGCTGAAAAACAATTGATCGACAATCGATTGTCTATGTCTAACAATCGATTGTCGTTAGACAGTGTAATCTAGAATTTTTCAAAAATCATCCACAATCGATTGTCTATGTCTAACAATCGATTGTCGTTAGACACTGTAATCTGGAATTTTTCAAAAATCATCCACAATCGATTGTCTATGTCTAACAATCGATTGTCGTTAGACAGTGTAATCTGGAATTTTTCAAAAAATCATCCACAATCGATTGTCTATGTCTAACAATCGATTGTCGTTAGACAGTGTAATCTGGAATTTTTCAAAAATCATCCACAATCGATTGTCTATGTCTAACAATCGATTATCGTTAGACAGTGTAATCTGGAATTTTTCAAAAATCATCCACAATCGATTGTCTATGCTTAACAATCGATTGTCTTAAGACAGTGTGCTCTGGAATTTTTCAAAATAGCCAACAATCGATTGTCTATGTTTAACAATCGATTGTCTTAAAACAGTGTGATCTGGGATTTTTCCAAAAATTGTCAACAATCGATTGTCTATGTTTAACAATCGATTGTCTTAAAACAGTGCGATCTGGAATTTTTCAAAAATTGTCAACAATCGATTGTCTATGTTTAACAATCGATTGTCTTAAAACAGTGCGATCTGGAATTTTTCAAAAATTGTCAACAATCGATTGTCTATGTTTAACAATCGATTGTCAACGCTCAACAATCGATTGTGTGTGTTTAACAATCGATTGTTTTATGAAAATGCTTAAACTGAAATTTTCAAACTGCATAGTAATCGATTGTGGATATCATATCTGATTTTGTTAGTCAACTGTTAGCAGCAGATTTTGAAAATATTATGTGACACAAACGGATTGAAGTTGTTTATTCTCATGTTCGTATATTTTCTTTTATATGTCAAACCATGGGAAGTAAATTGATTGAAGGCTCCGGAAGAGCAACTGTAACTCTGCCCAAAGGCACGACGTTTATCTTAGAGAATGCAATATTCTCCTCAAATTCTAAGAAGAACTTGTTGAGTTTTAATGATATCAATCGCAATGTTCTCCTCCAAGTCTAAAAGGAACTTGTTGAGTTTTAAAGATATCATTCAAAATGGTTATCATATTGAGACAATAGATGAGAATAATCTTGAATTCTTCATGAAAACGAGGCTGCCGATTTCGGTTTGGGTTCACGCCATTTTGCATGCAGCAATACTAGTTCGTCGGCTGCCCACTTCGGTTTGGGGTCACGCCATTTTGCATGCAGCAATGCTAGTTCGCCGGCTGCCCACTTTGGTTTGGGGTCACGCCATTTTGCATACAGCAATGCTAGTTCGTCTCTGACTGACGAATTGACACAAATATTCCCCGTTGCAATTGGTTTTGGGTCATGGACCCAATATATCCCATTTAAGAATCTTTGGATGCGCAGTATATGTGCCTGTAGCACCGCCATCCCGCACCAAAATTGGTCTGCAAAGAAGGTTAGGAATATGTGTTGAGGTTGAATCGCCCTCCATTATTCGCTACCTCGAAACATTGACAGGAGATTTGTTCACTGCACGATTTGCAGACTGTCAATTTGATGAGACACTTCTCCCAAAATTAGGGGAGAAGTTGGTGAAACCAAACGGGAAATTTTGTGGAAAAATGCATCATTATCTCATCTTGATCCACATACCTCTATTTGTGGAAAAGATGCGCAAAATATTATCCATTTGCAAAGAATAGCAAATCGAATGCCAGACGCATTTACAGATTTGAAAAGGATAACAAAATCACATATCCCCGCAGTGAATGTGACAACATCTGATTCACGAACACATATTCATTATTGGAAGAATATGAACATGAAATTGGTATTGAATATACCACACTCACCCCTAGAAGAAGGTTTGAGATGATACCACACTCACCCCTAGAAGGAGGTTTGAGATAATACCACACTCACCCCTAGAAGGAGGTTTGAGATGATATATGGCATGAATGATCGTTGGTCACGTACCTATTGTACGCCAAAGTATTTTGGAAATATGACTATTAAAGGACAACGATAATGCAAGAAACATATCTTGCATATAAGTTTGACATGACCATAATGGTATAACTTTATC